>JAQNDB010003393.1:0-29681 GCA_029204045.2 Tillandsia leiboldiana | reverse complement strand
CCGCGTTGATCCGAATCAACCCGGCATCAACTGTAACCTCAGATACAACATGCTCAAGGCAACTCTCTGCTCCAAGTCACTGTTTGGTCGGCGCGCTATCCAATGCCCCGGTACTTTACCCTTAGTCTGTTCTTGGTTTGATAGGACAAGGGCAACGCTCTACGAGGTTTGGGACCCAAAAACCTATTGTTTTCAAAAGGTTTTCTTAAAAACATTGTTTAGTTGCATAGGGTTAGTCTGCCTGAGGTTGTTGTGTTGTTGAGCATGCCTGTTATCAGTCCTATTCTGCCTTACATGATTATCATTGTGCCTCTCTGGTAATTATTATCTTATCTTGGAACATTCCATGTTGGATTGGTGAGCTTGCTTGTTCTGCTGATCAAGTAATACACTGCTGAACGCATAGATTTACTCAACTAATGTTTTTACCGAGCTTCGTAGGGTCGCCGGAGTCTGTTCTTGTTTGACAGGACAAAGGCATTGCTCTGCGAGGTTGGACCTAAAACCCAAGCTTCGTAGTGTGCCTGAGTCTGTCTTGTTTGATAGGACGAGGGCAACGCTCTTCGAGGTTTGGATTTTTCAAAATAGTTTTCTTAAAAATATGTGTTTGTTTTGTATCATTTGGTTGGTTTGGTGAGTTGAGTTGAGTTTATCTGTGACCTTATGTGAGTTGAGATTTGCCTTGGTCTTGGCATGAGAGTTGAGATTCAGTTGATTTGCCCTTGCATCCCAGTGGGGATTTCCCGGCTTGTTGCCGATTACCCGGTTAGTGGACCGAGAGCTTGAGCATTTGCATTATGATCGCCCGCACCGTGTTCTTCACGTACACTAGCGGGCTGATCCCCCGTAGCGGTGTACTTTACCGGTAAATGGTTAGCTGTGGCAACCCATGACCCTTGTGAAGGGAATGTCAACCAGGTTGGTCCCAAGTGGGCAGCCTTGCCTGAGGTCTTGTGAAGGCCAAATGGTAGCTTGTGATTGGGTCTTTGTGTTTTCATCTATTTGATGCATGTGTTGTTAAGTTGCTTTAACATGCTTCTTTATTCTTGATCTCGCTTCTAGTTATCTACCTATATATGATTCCATGTGATGCTTTTGATTATAATCTCATTGTTATATTGCGATTGTCCTAACTCCGTGATGCCTTGATTATAGTTTCGTTGTTATCTTGCTGATTGTCCTAACTCCTTGATGCGTGATATCATGATCATGTTTGTCCTATTTTAAATTCTGCTAAAAGTATCTCCTATCTTGTACCCAGATTATAGTTTGCTTTCTTTACAGCACCAGTTATATATCTGCATATCCTAACTATTATTATATATCTGTCGATCTTCATGATTGCCTATCTGATTACTCTAACCCCTGATATTACTATCCCTAGTATTGTATACCAGTAGGTACGATCTGATATTCTTTCTCGGCTCGTCGTGCCCACTGGGATACACTCCGTTGTCTCACACCCTAGGGTGACTGTTTTTCAGGTCGTCGGGTGTTGAGATGTCGGGACGAGTTGGTGGGATCACGAGATAGAGCTTGACCCTGGACAGCCGATAGCCAAGCATTGTTATTTGATGTAACCAGGAAAATGTAATAAATTGTTGTAATTGTGTAATTTAGTATTTGTGTATATTAGTTGTACGTATTAGTACTCTGATGTTGTTGCCAAGCTAGCGTGCATATATAGAGGCTCAATTCCAAAGGGGATTGGGACTCTTCTATATATGTGGGCGGTCTGTCATTGCCCTGGCTATTTTTGCAACTCTGATTTAAAAAAAAAAAAAAAATTTAACACTGGTTTTTTGAACTCGAGGCGTGACAGATTAGACGGTATCAGAGAATAGGAAACGATGTCTAGTTGGCTAGAACCAACTCTAGGATGACTTGTGGTCACGAGAGAGCGCTGGGTTTCGGAATAGTGGTTTGGAACTTAGATTTGTTTTTTTCGTATTCGGGTTTTGAGAATTGTCACGCCCCGGGGTCGAAACTGCGACCCGGCTCGCCAACAGATCCGCCACCTATGCCAAACCCGCATAGGCGAAGCGTCCTACCTGCAAGAGAAGTACTACAGCTAAACAGATATCAGAGCTAAAAATAAATCTGCTGTATAACTAAATCAATCACTGTACAACTGGAAATAATACAACAATGTCCGTCTCCCAAAAAATAATCATACAATATCCTCATATACAAACTCAGAACTCAACCGGGAGGTATCTCCAATAAATACATCAGTGTACAGGCTCTCAATACATAACTCCTCACTACAACAGTCTCTCAAAGAAGGAAAATAAAATAACTAATCTACTGAAGCTCTCCTCTGAAGGGGTACCGCTACACTCCAACGACGGGTAGGGAACTAGCTCGCGACTCCCCTCGCTCGGTCAGAAGGATCAGCAACAGAACAACAGGAACCAGAGTAGAAGTTCCTGTGGGAAAAGACACCACGACGGGTGTGAGAACTACGTCCCAAGTAGTTCTCAGTGGGTGCCGCCAACAAGCCCGACGGTCTGCCCACTAAGTCCACTAGAGGCATAAAGTAACAAAAGCAGTGCTGTAAGGAAAGCTGGAAAAGTAAACTCTACAGCTACTATGCCTCTACCTAGATGCTCAAGGAGTGGAACAGAAAGAACATGATGCCACAACTAACTCTCATCTCTGATCACCCAATCTGAACTGACTGCCTCATCAGGTCCAGTCAAGCCTGCGCCAACCTACTGCCGTTACGTCCCGGAGGAGCGGACTTACGTAGGACGTCCATGACTGCCAACACCAGCACAGCCAGAGGGACAAATGCAACGACAAGTCGCGATAGAAAAGCTCAATCTCACGCCGGTACACAACCCGGTCTCGCCTACTCCGGAGTGGCACTCGAGGGGAGCGACCCTCGACGAGTAAAAGTAACCCATCTCAAGTATCTCTGTAAAGTATCTCTGTCAAGCTCAAATGTGGCTCATGCAGGCTATGATCCACGATCAAACAGATCGGTAACTCCAAGCTCAAACACAACTCAGTCGGAAAAAGAACCTCGACTCAAACAGCTAAGTCGGAGAACCCTCAACGACTCAATCTGATAATGCACGACCATGGCTGAGTCGGGAAACCTCCACGACTCGATCTGCCAGAACCCCAAGATCCTCAAAGCTAAGTGGGAGAACCATCTCCACCACTAAATCAGAGAAACAACCTCTAGATCACACTCTACCAACTCATAGCACAAAGTCGCATCCACTGCGAACAACTGCCTCAACAGGCCAACATCGCATCCACTGACCCGAGGAAGGGTCCGGGAACCCCGAAAGACTAGAACCTACAATCCAAATCAAACAAGAACAGGCTTTAGGCATAGCCTCTCGTTGTTCTCGTCCCAAGAAGAAGGCAGACCTTAGAACCCAGACCACTCGAATCATCTCGGTGGTTAATTATAGGAAAAAGGTGACATTTCTTACTGAAGCCATCTGATCTGTAAGAAATCCATATTTAATGATTTTTAGTTCTTTTAGGAAAACAGTTGAAACCAAGTTTTATCTAAAGCTCGAAGAGCTAATGCCTTCGTCCAATCAAACAGGAACAGACTCAGGCGACCCTACGATGCTTGGAAGAAAATTTTGGTTGACAAAAATCATATGTGTGTCCAAAAAGGTTCTGGGTTTAAGGTCCTGCTAACACTGATCTACCGCTGCCACTAACACAGCGGCGACAGATAAAACAGAAAATAAAACATCTCGGGACCGCCGTCTACCCAACAGCTCCCGCTACAAATGAACAACCAACTACATCTACCAGACTCCACTCTGCTCCCAAGCACGAGTGTAACATGCATCCCACACTAAAAGATAACTCCTGACCACTCGGCCCACTACCCGGGCGAGGAAGAACACTATGTCCAGGAAAGTAGAAGTGTGGATGTCTAAAGCAGAAATAACCCTAGCCCAAGTGAGGGTTTTCTACTAGTCTGGTTACACATGCAACATATGACGGGGTGCTAGGTCAAGTTCCAATAACTATAATTTACAGATGGTAGAAAGCAAGGAGATGACAATACCATCAGATAATACAAGGAATAGCAATTCCTACATTCTAACATGCTGCACAAGCATTTCACTATCATGCATAGTCCTACTATAGCAGATTTAAAGCACAGTCCATCAATCTTGGAGACAAGGCCACCCACCTGAAAATGCTAACTGTCCGGAGTCGCACAGCTGAGAAAGTCCAGAAACAGATATCTCTACACACCCACCAATCCAACAATACAGGAACAGTGATCAATACCTCCTGGGTACAAAAACACGACCCAAAGTTACACTTAATTCCATAAAATCCAAGCATCACAAATCTGCTGGGAACAGTCCCCTTAATGCGAAATTTTCACCTGTAAAACGAACTCCAAAAATTCCAAAAAAATATCACAGCGAGCGTCTCGTCGAGACCTTCGAAACGGGTACCTGCACGCCCAAATCCGAGCCCCGTAGGCCGAGTTACAAATTCCACAGTACAGGTGCGCAAACACTCACAACCACACAACTGTAAACTCAAACACAGATAAAAGGGGAATAGTATACCTTCGGGCAAGCCTCAGAAAAATCCCGGAAAAATACAATGATAATCCTTGCGACGAGTAGATCCAAAAAGTGTATAGGCTCGTCTCGATCCGACACTCGGGTGCGGAGATAAAATTCCGGCAAGGGCCGCTGTCCAAAAACTCCACCAGAAAACAGCGGCTTAGAAATACCTCGAAAACCGTGTCATAAACTCTGAATCCAGCAAGATGATCAACACGAAAGTCGAAGACGTACCTCTCGTGATTCCAACGCCGCAGAAATCGTCCAAAAATACTGACGGAGTAGCTCTGTAGACCTCTCAGATCAAACTGCGACGATAACGGGCCTCCGATGAAAAATCGCCACACTGCGCTCCGATGCCGAAGTCGTCGACGCCGCGGCTTCCAAAAAATCCGGGCCTCTGCCAGAAGATGCGCAAGATGAAGATCTCCAACTTTGCTAAAGGGTCCAAGGGCAGGGGAGCTCGGGAAAGGGGGCAAAAGCCCAGCCAACAGCCTATTTATAGGCTCAGCCCGAAAGTCCAACACTTTGGACTTTTGGCCCAAGTTCCGGGCGCCCGCAGGTTTCGGGCGCTACAGTGTTGGGCCCGGCCCGACACTGTGCGCGCCCGAATCAACGAGGGAGCGCCACGTGGCCCCGCACTGCTCCCCGCGCCCGGCGCACGCGCGCCCGCGAACCGCGCGACGCCACGTGTCCCGACACGCGGACGTGCGCGCTGCGCCCGCCAACCACGGGGGGCGCCACGTGGCGCCCCCCACGTCGCCCGCAGCGCCCACGCCGCGCCCACGTGCGCGGCCGCACCGCCCGCGGCAACCGTGTCGGCACGCATCCCGAGGCAGCCGCCGCTGCCGCGTGGACCCGGCGCACCAGGACCCGCCAACCACGCTCGCCACGTGTCCGCACCCGGTCCACCGTGCACCCGCGCGCCTCTTCCGTGGACCGCGCCCGCTGAGCCGGCCAACCAGAAGGCGCCACGCGTCCTCCGCCCGGTGCACGACCTCCGCGGTGGACCGCGCGCCTCCGCCGCCGCCAACCGCCGCGCTCCGCCGCCCGCCGCCGCCGCCGGCGGCCCCTCCGGCGGCCGGAACAGTACCAAAATCCTCGAAATGCGTGTTTTCGCATCCGGACTCCGAAAAATACAAATAAATAGCCCGTTTCGATCGTTTTCGCGCGCTGAATCCAAATCCGAAGTCCATTTGCCAAATTCCACTTCTAAAATTTGCCGAAAATTCCCGGAGAAGTGTTCTTTACTCAAATTTCGCGCTGAGTCCAATTTTAATAACCATTTCGCGCGAAACCACATCAAAACATCCGACGGGGTCCTCCGATCACTCACGTGATCCATTATACACCCGAAGTCCATCACTTGAGTCCAAATTGGTGCAGAAACACCGCCGACATGCCACATAGGCCTCCAGAAGCTGCTAATCGCACTGTAGAAGCCCTGCGGAGATCTGGTCACCACATCCTCCCCCACTAAAAGAAAGTTTCGTCCTCGAAACTAGCTCAACCCAAAAGGTGCCACAAAAACAAGGGTAGGTACATAACACTGCCGTCTCCAGCTCTCAAGTCACCTGTCACTCCCCCGTGATTACTCCACAACAACAACAACAACCGGTACGGCATGGCCCAAATTGCATAATTCTCTCATCTCACGAGCCAGAATTTGCAACGGCATCCCTCGTACCACAAGTACTCGCAGATCTCAAAGGAAACGAGTCCATCACGGGCGAGGAATCCACAAGCCTAACACTCCTGAGCTGAGACGTGGAAGGAAAAGGCTGGGGGAAAGAGAGAACAACCAATGTAGCACGCACCAAAACCGCTCCCTAGTGCCAGCTCAACCAGGCGATCCGAAACATACCCCATACGGTCATCCAGAGAAAAGAAGCCCTAATCGGCTAGGGTCCTCGCTCAATCACTCTCGGATCCTGACCAATCGCATGGACTGCTTCACCGCAGTCTACCGTCAAAAGGGACCCTCAGGGACACAACCTCGAGCCCTGTTCCGCAACGGTCCCACCCAGCGCCAGCAACGGAATCATCAAACTCAACCCCAATAGCTCTCCGGTTCCAGGTATCCGCCACCACAGTGGCCCTATCGGGGTGATACAAAATGCTCAAGAATAACCCAATGGTAACTCCACAGCCACTATGGGAGGCATCACCAACACAAAGGTCCATCCCCCATCTCTGGCAAAGCTGCAATCGGCGCTAGTACCAGTCTCATCATCCATTCGCCATGCTCTCCTGGCACTGCCAAATCCAAAAAAACTCCTCACCTCAACAATAAATGTTGATCTCAGCCAATCTCAAATAGCATCCACATTGGCCGGAATTCCACCGCCGCTCCTATGGCTAACACAATGTGACCCAAGAAGGTAAGCTTCTAAAGCTAAAACTTGTATCTCAATAATCTGGCATACAGCTTCATCCACACAGCATGGTAACACATCCACCAGTGCTCCTCATGCTCCAAGCTGCTCTGGGAGTAGATCATAATATCCCTGGAGGATCTAGTTACCAAAGCAATCAAGTACAGCTGGAGCACAATTCCTCAAACCAAAAGAGTGGCAGGGCGCTAATCAATCCAATTGGCCTTACTAAAACATAATGCCCCTACCGTGTCCTGAACACCATCTTGGCGAAATACTCAGCCGTATGATTCCAAAATCTGTACCTGCATCAATCGTACAACTGCCGGAGTATAATTCCATCAAAAGGTCCAGAATAATACTTGGACCTGTCTACACTCGACCCATAAAAGGGCCCTCACAGTCGTGTATCAACGATGTGGCATCACCACCGTATATCAACGGCGTGGCACTAGGTCAAACAGACCCCTCGATCCATCAGATCCTGCAACTGCGCCATCAGCTCTCACAGCTCTACTGGCAATATCCAATGAGGTGCTGTCGAGGGTGGCGCGGTTCCCCGAACCACGCCAAACTCAATCTCTATCCCTAACCGGCGGCATTATCAACAGCTCAGGTGAAATCACACCCGGAATCTCGTGGCAACAGAGATATCTTTGGGTCCCGGTGCCGCCGTAAGCACCTCTCACACTGTCGCTATAACCAGTGTGCTCTAACGACCTCAACAACCAAATCTCCTCTCGTCTGCCTCGCAGAAGGTCAAAGTCCTCTCCTTCCGCAGTCTAACATCCTGTGGCACTGTGCCAACCAAAACCCAAGCACTAGGTCGAAACGCCGAACTGCCATAATTACCAATAAGTCCACCCGTATAACTCGCGGCCTCAACTGCATAGGACATAATCCACAAGGGAGCACAACCTCTGTCTCTGCTCACATTGAGGCGACGAATAAAGTCATCCGCAGATAACAAATCCACGCTACCGTTGCGCTACTCTGATATAGATGCTGATGCTGCCATCGGGGTCCACCCGATCTCTGGCATCTCGAAAATCGCCATCCAGGTACGGAGATGAGAAATGCCTCTGCCGCAGTCTGTCCTCCATCACCCGACGCCGACGCCAAGCGCCGATATCCAGAACTCGCCTCTGGCGGCCGATCCCTATCCAAAGAAACTGCAGCGTCATGCTCCACACACAATGCCTACCCATCGAAGCGTCAATAATTCAAAACGGAGGGACCAACTAAACTGAAAGGTATCCTGGCGCAAACCATTCCCCGTCAAACATATCCTATGCGCCTCGTCCCTCGAAACCTGGAGCGTGCAGTTCGACAACTGTATAAACTCCCTAGCACATGAAGGCTCACAGATAGTCTCTCCATCACCACCAACCCCATTTTGCCTACAAGGGCTCCAACTCAAACCTGTGAATCGGGATGGTTCAGACTGCCGGGACTGGCTCCATCGACCAATGACGTCCCGAAGCTCAGCTACTATCCACTATCCACCCTGCCTCGGTGCCTCGGCACTACTCGTCGGCACGGAGGGGCTGCTCGCTCAGTCGGTGCCACAAGTGCAACTGAAGGTACCACTGCATAGGAAGAAAGTACTGGAGGACACTCAAGCGATACTGCAATTAACTGCGCTCTCTGCTCCAACAAGCGCATCAAACGTTCCATGGCCTCCTCCTGGCATCGGACAGCCTCCGACGTCTGTGCCATCTGGATCCATAACTCTTGGGTCTCGCTCGCTCTGCTCTGATAGCTCTGCCTCCCGCTGCTCGGGTTACTAATCAGATGCGGAAAGCGCATTCCTCACTACGACGTCTCACAAGCATCGTAGACCACTGCACAATAACAAACATCAAACATCAGGACACACAACCATACGACCCAATCCAGCGAAAGTCTAAGACATGTTATCAATTCCACAGCATTATGTTGTCTGCAGCCAACATAATCGCTTAGGAGCATAAACATGCCAATCACTCATCCCGTCTCTTGGGAGAGGTACAAAACTCGATCAGGACTCTCGCTAAAAGTCACGACTCTCACGTAGTCATCCTAATGTCCAACCACAAGCCTAGGGTGTCTAAGTCCTCAATGACCTACAACCTAGGCTCTGATACCACTCTAATCTGTCACGCCCCGGGGTCGAAACTGCGACCCGGCTCGCCAACAGATCCGCCACCTATGCCAAACCCGCATAGGCGAAGCGTCCTACCTGCAAGAAGTACTACAGCTAAACAGATATCAGAGCTAAAAATAAAAAGTCTGCTGTATAACTAAATCAATCACTGTACAACTGGAAATAATACAACAATGTCCGTCTCCCAAAAGATAATCATACAATATCCTCATATACAAACTCAGAACTCAACCGGGAGGTATCTCCAATAAATACATCAGTGTACAGGCTCTCAATACATAACAATCCTCACTACAACAGTCTCTCAAGAAGAAAATAAAATAACTAATCTACTGAAGCTCTCCTCTGAAGGGGTACCGCTACACTCCAACGACGGGTAGGGAACTAGCTCGCGACTCCCTCGCTCGGTCAGAAGGATCAGCAACAGGAACCAGAGTAGAAGTTCCTGTGGGAAAAGACACCACGACGGGTGTGAGAACTACGTCCCAAGTAGTTCTCAGTGGGTGCCGCCAACAAGCCCGACGGTCTGCCCACTAAGTCCACTAGAGGCAAAAGTAACAAAAGCAGTGCTGTAAGGAAAGCTGGAAAAGTAAACTCTACAGCTACTATGCCTCTACCTAGATGCTCAAGGAGTGGAACAGAAAGAACATGATGCCACAACTAACTCTCATCTCTGATCACCCAATCTGAACTGACTGCCTCATCAGGTCCAGTCAAGCCTGCGCCAACCTACTGCCGTTACGTCCCGGAGGAGCGGACTTACGTAGGACGTCCATGACTGCCAACACCAGCACAGCCAGAGGGACAAATGCAACGACAAGTCGCGATAGAAAAGCTCAATCTCACGCCGGTACACAACCCGGTCTCGCCTACTCCGGAGTGGCACTCGAGGGGAGCGACCCGCTCGAGTAAAAAGTAACCCATCTCAAGTATCTCTGTAAAGTATCTCTGTAAAGTATCTCTGTCAAGCCAAATGTGGCTCATGCAGGCTATGATCCACGATCAAACAGATCGGTAACTCCAAGCTCAAACACAACTCAGTCGGAAAAAGAACCTCGACTCAAACAGCTAAGTCGGAGAACCCTCAACGACTCAATCTGATAATGCACGACCATGGCTGAGTCGGGAAACCTCCACGACTCGATCTGCCAGAACCCCAAGATCCTCAAAGCTAAGTGGGAGAACCATCTCCACCACTAAATCAGAGAAACAACCTCTAGATCACACTCTACCAACTCATAGCACAAAGTCGCATCCACTGCGAACAACTGCCTCAACAGGCCAACATCGCATCCACTGACCCGAGGAAGGGTCCGGAACCCCGAAAGACTAGAACCTACAATCCAAATCAAACAAGAACAGGCTCTAGGCATAGCCTCTCGTTGTTCTCGTCCCAAGAAGAAGGCAGACCTTAGAACCCAGACCACTCGAATCATCTCGGGTGGTTAATTATAGGAAAAAGGTGACATTTCTTACTGAAGCCATCTGATCTGTAAGAAATCCATATTTAATGATTTTTAGTTCTTTTTAGGGAAACAGTTGAAACCAAGTTTTACATCTAAGCCTCGAAGGCTAATGCCTTCGTCCAATCAAACAGGAACAGACTCAGGCGACCCTACGATGCTTGGAAGAAAATTTTGGTTGACAAAAATCATATGTGTGTCCAAAAAGGTTCTGGGTTTAAGGTCCTGCTAACACTGATCTACCGCTGCCACTAACACAGCGGCGACAGATAAAACAAGAAAATAAAACATCTCGGGACCGCCGTCTACCCAAACAGCTCCCGCTACAAATGAACAACCAACTACATCTACCAGACTCCACTCTGCTCCCAAGCACGAGTGTAACATGCATCCCACACTAAAAGATAACTCCTGACCACTCGGCCCACTACCCGGGCGAGGAAGAACACTATGTCCAGGAAAGTAGAAGTGTGGATGTCTAAAGCAGAAATAACCCTAGCCCAAGTGAGGGTTTTCTACTAGTCTGGTTACACATGCAACATATGACGGGGTGCTAGGTCAAGTTCCAATAACTATAATTTACAGATGGTAGAAAGCAAGGAGATGACAATACCATCAGATAATACAAGGAATAGCAATTCCTACATTCTAACATGCTGCACAAGCATTTCACTATCATGCATAGTCCTACTATAGCAGATTTAAAGCACAGTCCATCAATCTTGGAGACAAGGCCACCCACCTGAAAATGCTAACTGTCCGGAGTCGCACAGCTGGAAAGTCCAGAAACAGATATCTCTACACACCCACCAATCCAACAATACGGGAACAGTGATCAATACCTCCTGGGTACAAAAACACGACCCAAAGTTACACTTAATTCCATAAAATCCAAGCATCACAAATCTGCTGGGAACAGTCCCCTTAATGCGAAATTTTCACCTGTAAAACGAACTCCAAAAATTTCAATAAAAATATCACAGCGAGCGTCACGTCGAGACCTTCGAAACGGGTACCTGCACGCCCAAATCCGAGCACCGTAGGCCGAGTTACAAATTCCACAGTACAGGTGCGCAAACACTCACAACCACACACTGTAAACTCAAACACAGATAAAGGGGAATAGTATACCTTCGGGCAAGCCTCAGAAAAATCCCAAAAAAATACAATGATAATCCTTGCGACGAGTAGATCCAAAAAGTGTATAGGCTCGTCTCGATCCGACACTCGGGTGCGGAGATAAAATTCCGGCAAGGGGCCGCTGTCCAAAAACTCCACCAGAAAACAGCGGCTTAGAATGCCTCGAAAACCGTGTCATAAACTCTGAATCCAGCAAGATGATCAACACGAAAGTCGAAGACGTACCTCTCGTGATTCCAACGCCGCAGAAATCGTCCAAAATACTGACGGAGTAGCTCTGTAGACCTCTCAGATCAAACTACGACGATAACGGGCCTCCGATGAAAAATCGCCACACTGCGCTCCGATGCCGAAGTCGTCGACGCCGCGGCTTCAAAAAATCCGGGCCTCTGCCAGAAGATGCGCAAGATGAAGATCTCCAACTTTGCTAAAGGGTCCAAGGGCAGGGGAGCTCGGGAAAGGGGGCAGAAAGCCCCAGCCAACCCTATTTATAGGCTCAGCCCGAAAGTCCAACACTTTGGACTTTTGGCCCAAGTTCCGGGCGCCCGCAGGTTTCGGGCGGCTACAGTGTTGGCCCGGCCCGACACTGTGCGCGCCCGATTCAACGAGGGAGCGCCACGTGGCCCCGCACTGCTCCCTGCGCCCGGCGCACGCGCGCCCGCGAACCGCGCGACGCCACGTGTCCCGACACGCGGACGTGCGCGGCTGCGCCCGACCAACCACGGGGCGCCACGTGGCGCCCCCCACGTCGCCCGGCAGCGCCCACGCCGCGCCCACGTGCGCGGCCGCACCGCCCGCGGCACCGTGTCGGGCACGCATCCCGAGGCAGCCGCCGCTGCCGCGTGGACCGCGCGCACCAGGACCCGCCAACCACGCTCGGCCACGTGTCCGCACCCCTGTCCACCGTGCACCCGCCCTCTTCCGTGGACCGCGCCCGCTGAGCCGGCCACCAGAAGGCGCCACGCGTCCTCCGCCCGGTGCACGACCTCCGCGGTGGACCGTGCGCCTCCGCCGCCGCCAACCACCGCGCTCCGCCGCCCGCCGTTGCCGGCCGGCCCCCCTTCGCGCCGGAACAGAACCAAAATCCTCGAAATGCGTGTTTTCGCATCCGGACTCCGAAAAATACAAATAAATAGGCCGTTTCGATCATTTTCGCACGCTGAATCCAAATCCGAAGTCCAATTTGCCAAATTCCACTTCTAAAATTGCTGAAAATTCCCGGAGAAGTATTCTTTACTCAATTTCGCGCTGAGTCCAATTTTAATAACCATTTCGCGCGAAACCACATCAAAACATCCGACGGGGTCCTCCGATCACTCACGTGATCCATTATACACCCGAAGTCCATCACTTGAGTCCAAATTGGTGCAGAAACACCGCCGACATGCCCATAGGCCTCCAGAAGCTGCTAATCACACTGTAGAAGCCCTGCGGAGATTCTGGGTCACACCACAAGAATCGTTGTTAGTGAAGAGTAGTCGCGGTCATAGGTTTCGACCGATGGGATTGATGTTCAGTGGAGCCAGAGGGCTCAGATCCGTACTTGTGGTTCAAAGATTGACCCCGTAATGGTAGTGACATTTGGTAAAGGTTATATTATCGACATAGAGACTGTGTAGGAAGGTATGTGATGTACCTTCAGATGTGAGTGATGTCCCCCAACTAGTTGTTGGCGACAGATCTATGGTATTTCGCTTTTCTTTTGGTAAGCACGTTGGGCGGGCCGACAACGTACTTCCGAAAGAACCGAGAAATACTCTGCCCTGTTAAGGGGAATATTCAGATTGGGTCTAAATGAGTAATCTGAGAGTTGTCAGTATTTTGTGACTGATTGTCACTACTGTGAACCTGTTAGAGGCGTAATTGTAGTGGCCCTGGTTCCCATGCAGCGTGTCTTCCGATGAATCCACTGTTGGAGCACCTAGTGTTGGTGTATCTAGCCCATGGTGCATCAATGGGATGCCACAGATGGACCCTGTGTGTGTTTATTAGCTGTGTAGGCCTTCGGCTGAGTTTGCCGAAATTTCGGAAAAGAATTAGGCCAAACAGAGGGTCGGAAATGGATTCAGCACAGGAAAAACGCTTGAAAACGGCTATTGCTTGTTAAATTCTGATGTCCGATGCCCAAAAAACGGACTCCCGAAGTTTTTTCCTTCCGCATGCATTTCGGTGCATGGGAACAGCCGTGGACCAGCCCCTGCCACGTGGCAGCTTCTGATTGGGCCGGCGTCATACCTCGTCGGTCCACAGAGGCGTTGGGCGCTGTGGGCATGGACCGTCGCCTGGACACGTGGCGGCTGCCCATTGGCGGGCTCACGCGGCTCGGTCCTACGGGGTGCGCGCGGTTGGTGCAGTGGACCCGGGGCGGGCCACGTGGCTTCTTCTGGTTGGTCGGGTATCCATAACGCACCTGGCTTATGCGACGCGGCACAGTGCCACGTGGCAACGCCGTTTGGCGGGTCAACGCACGCGCGACAGCGCGTGGACCGCGCCGGGCGCGGCGCAGCATGGACCCGCCGGGGCCACGTGTCGCCCGCTGGTTGGCGGGCGCAGCGACCGGGTGGGGCCGCCGTGAACCGCGGCCCGTGTCGCCGCGTGGACCTCTCTACACGTGGCGCGCCATGATTGGTGGGCGCATGTGCGCCGGGCGCGGGGAGCGCGGGGCCCGGACACGTGGCGGCCATCGGGTGCCCCGCACCGCTGTCCCCTATTCTGTGGGGACACGTGGCGGCACCGGATCGATCCGGGGCGCGCACAGTGTTGGGCCGGGCCCAACACTATAGGCGCTCGAATGTTCCGGGCGCTCGAAAGTTGGGCCCGAAAGCCCCTTTGACTTGTCTTTTTGGCTGATTTCGGGTGAGGGCCTATAAATAGGCCCCTTGGGGCTCGTTTTTGAAGCTTTTCCCTAGAGTTTTAGCCCCTAGAGCCCTTTACCAATTTTCTTTCTCTCCCTCTTGTGCATCTTCCGGCGAAGGTTCAGAATTTTTGGAGGCCGCGACGACGGCGACTTCTGCATCGGGGTGCGGAGCGACGATCTACTGTTGGAGGCCCATTTTCGTCGCAGTTTAGTCTGGGAGGTCTACCGGGCTACCCCGACGTTATTTTGGGACGATTTCTGCGGTGACGGTTTCGTAAGAGGTAAATCTACATTTTCCGTGTTGGACACTTTTTCTGGATCCGAGCTTTTCTTGGGGTTCTGGGTACATTTTAACCCCCTTTGCGACTGTTGGTTGATTTGGACAGCACCTACTTGTCGGATTTTTATCTCCTCATCCGGACATCGGAATTCGACGTTTCAGCACTCTATCGACATCTACTCTTCGCGCGGATCGCCGTCATATTTTTATTGGAATTTTTAGAGGAAGTTTTTCAGGTGAAAATTTCGTGTGAATGGGACTGTTCACCACAGATTTTGGGATTTTGGATTTTGTGTGGATTAAAGTGTAATTTTGGTGTATGTTTGTACCCAGGAGGTTGTGAGCACTTCTACCGTGTTGTTGGATTGGTGGGATCTGTGATTTGTCTGTTTTGGGCTTTCTCAGCTGTACGATTCCGGGCAGTTAGCACTTTCAGGTGCGTGACCTTGCTTCCAAGAACTCTGGACTGTGTACTAATTCTATGTGTGTAGGATCATGCATGTTAGAAATTGGAGTATTAGCATGTGTAAAACTGTATGTTGTATCTTGTATATCAGTTGATGAATCTTTTGATTCCTACTCTATGTTAAGTAATGAAATCTTGGAATTTGACCTAGCACCCCTGTCATATGTATCATGTTCAGCCAGTCTGTAGAAAAACTCCAACTTGGGCTAGGTTTTTACTGCTCTAGACATTCCACATCACGATACTTCATTTCACTATGGACTTAGCTTTTCCTCGCCCGAGTTGTGGGCCGAGAGGTCGGGTGGTTGTGGGATGCATTTGCACTCGTGTCTGGGGACCGAGTGGAGTTGATAGCAGTCTGTAGATTTGATTTCTTTGGGAGAGTGATAGTGATGGTAGATCTGGGTTCTTGGAAACTGTCAGAGAGACAGTGAGTTTCAGCTGTGTAGATTCCAGCCAGTGAGTGAGTCAGTGATTTGTTTGGTAGTCGATCTTGTTGATCGAGGATTGGATCATAGCCTGCATGAGCCACATTTGAGCTTTACATAGATACTTTACAGAGATACTTATGGGTTACTTTGACTCGAGCGGGTCGCTCCCCTCGAGTGCCACTCCGGAGTAGGCGAGACCGGGTTGTTGTACCGGTGTGAGTTTGAGATGTTCTTTCGCGACTTGTTGTTGCATTTGTCCCTCTGGCTGTGCTTTTGTTGGCAGCCATGGACGCCCTACGTAAGTCCGCTCCTCCGAGACGTAACGGCAGTAGGTTGGCGCAGGTTTGACTGGACCCGATGTGGCAGTCAGTTTTGATTGGGTGATCAGGGAGGAGAGTTAGTTGTGGCATTATGTTCTTTCTGTTCCACTGTTGAGCATCTAGATAGAGGCATAGTAGCTGTAGAGTTACTTTCCCCAGCTTTCCTTACAGCACTGCATATGTTACTTTGTGCCTCTGGTAGACTTAGTGGGCAGACCGTCGGGCTTGTTGGCGGCACCCACTGAGAACTACTGTGGGATGTAGTTCTCACACTCGTCGTGGTGTTTTCTCCCCAGGGACTTCTGCTCCGGTTCCTGCAGCTCCTGTTGCTGATCCAGCTCCTTCTGACCGAGGTAAGGGAGTCGCGAGATAGATCCCCTCCTGTCATTTTCAGTGTGTGAGTAGATGTACCCCTGTACTATTTTGGTGTGTGTTATGTCGAGTGACTTTTGTAGTGAGGTTTTGAGTTGTACCTTCCTTTCCTGCTTTTCTGAGAGACTCCTGTATTCTGGTGAGGTTGGTCTGTATATTTGTGAGATGTAGTTTTATTTTATGTATTTTATTCCAGATTTTCTCTTTCAGCTCTGATATCTGCTAGTGTAGATGTTTCCTTGCAGGTTAGTCGCTACGCCTATACGGGGCTTCCCGTATGGGCGGCGGATCTGTTGGCGAGCCGGGGCGCAGTATCGCCCCGGGGCGTGACAGATTAGAGTGGTATCAGAGCCTAGGATGTAGGTCTTGGAGGACTTAGGAACCCTAGGCTTGTGGTTGAACCCTAGGATGACTCGCGTGAGAGCCGTGATTTTAGCGAGAGTCCTGATTGGATTTTTAACTCTCCCGAGCGGTTCGGGGTGAGCGATTGACATGTCTTCCTTCGGTGGCAACTATGTTGGCTGCAGACAACATAGTACTTCGGGAAGGGGGACATGCCTTCTGACTTTCGCTAGATTGGGTCGAGAGATGATTTGGGTTCTGACTGTTTGCCTTGTCCCTCAGGTGGGGATGCCTCCTCGACGCTCGATGGTGACGTGTTCGCAGCCTTCGTCCTCTGAGCCCGAGCAGGAGGACTCGGGGCAGGGACAGCAGAGCGAGGTTTTGGAGCTCCGTGCCCAGATGGCACAGTTGGCTGAGGCGTCTCGACGCCAGGAGGAGGCTGTGAGTCGGTTGACGCTCTTGTTGGAGCAGAGAGCGCAGCCGGCGGTAGCACCCCCTGAGAGTTCACCGGTGCCTTCTTCCCCTGTTGTGGCACCCTCGGTTGTGCAGCCTGCACCAGCAGTTCCGGCTGAGCCAGTTTCCAGTAGGCCACCATCTGGGACGACAGGATCTTTGACTTTGGCAGAGCAGCAGGTTTTGGTGGGTCTTTTGTTGAGGTTTCGCAAGTTTGATCCACCCCGCTTTTCGGGTATGAGTGCTGAGCCGTGGGCGGCTGAGTCTTGGGTTACGGCCATGGAGCGCCATTTCGAGAGCCTTTTTATTGATGAGAGGTTTCGTGTTTTGTTGGCTACTCATTTTCTGGAGAGCAACGCCGAGGCATGGTGGCGGCGTGTGCGACCCGCAGGTCCGCCTGGGACCCAGTTTATCTCTTGGGCAGAGTTTCGCGGTATGCTTCTTGGGGCCTTCTTTCCCGAGAGTGTTCGACAGAGTTTGGAGGAGCAGCTGAGGAATCTCCGCCAGGGAGATAGGCCCGTACACGCGTACATAGCCGATTTCAATCGGCTGTTAGCTTGTATGCCCCACGTGGCCAGAGATGAGACCCACCGGATCTACATGTTCGAGAGAGGGTTGCGTCGGGACTTTTATCAGTTGGTCCGCTCCCTCAGATTACAGACTTTGGCGGCCTCGATGGAGCAGGCACTGTATGTGGAGAGTGGTGAGGTCGTGATGGCAGAGGTGGCTCCAGCCCCCGTAGTGACTCCTGGGGCAAAGCGCCCGGCGCTGTTTGAGGAGGGGCAGTCGAGTAGACAGGGACCCCCGAGACCTCCCCGTTTCCACTCTCAGGGACGGGGGTATCAGGGGCGGCAGAGATCTGGGGCATCTCGTCAGTCCCAGCAGCAGCAGCAGCAGCAGCAGCAGCGTCGACCACCTCGACAGCAGCAGTCTTCGCAGCAGCAGCAGACTTCGCGGCAGCCGCGCCCTGATCGTTGTGTCATTTGTGGAGGACCGCACCCACCGGCCCAGTGCCCGCAGAGTCAGGGCCGCTGCTTCCGTTGCGGGCAGACCGATCACTTCGCGAGGGCGTGCCCCAGGGCAGGTTACCCAGCTCCTTCATCAGCTTCTGCATCCTTCATTCCTCGTCAATCAGCAGGACCTTCGGCGGCCTCCGGTAGGCCAGACTTTGCTTCATCGTCCTCGCGACAGCCAGAGCGACATCCCCCGGCGCCGAGCGGTCGAGTCTATGCCGCTCAGGTAGAGGATGCTACAGCAGCAGAGCATGTCGTCGCAGGTATTATTTTGATTTCTGCAGTTCGTACTCGTACTCTCTTTGATACCGGTGCATCGCACTCTTTTATCAGTAGAGCATTTGCATCCCTTCATGGTATAGAGGTAGTTTCTTTATCGCATGCATTAGAGGTTCAGATACCAGATCATGTCTTGCATGTCGAGGAGTATTGTAGGGATTGCCCTGTGCAGTTGGGATCCTGGATTTTGCCGGCAGACTTGCTTGTTTTGCGGCAGCTCCAGGATTTCGACGTCGTGCTCGGCATGGATTGGTTGTCGAGGTACTTTGCTATTATAGACTGGAGAGAGAGGACGGTGACCCTCCGCGAGCCTGGACAGGAGGAGTTCGTTTTCAGAGGCTGCCAGAGCACCTTCTTCGCGATGACTGTTTCTTCGGCGAGGGCTAGGCGGATGATTAGTAGAGGCTGCACCGCTTTCTTAGCGACGATTGTGGAGGTGCCTACAGCGGCACTGGGACTCGAGGATATTCCTGTTGTCCGCGAGTTCCCAGATGTGTTTCCCCCTGAGTTGACGACTATGCCGCCGGAGAGGGAGGTGGAGTTTGTGATTGATGTGGTACCGGGAACCGCACCAATCTCAAAGGCGCCTTATAGGATGGCACCTGCCGAGTTGAGGGAGTTGAAGGCCCAGCTTCAGGATCTTATGGATAGAGGCTTTGTCAGGCCTAGTGTTTCTCCGTGGGGAGCGCCAGTTTTATTTGTGAAGAAGAAGGATGGGTCGCTTCGTTTGTGTGTGGATTATCGGGAGTTGAATAAAGTGACCATCCGGAACAAGTATCCCCTTCCACGGATAGATGATTTATTTGATCAGTTGCAGGGAGCCACAGTGTTTTCGAAGATTGATCTTCAGTCAGGTTACCACCAGTTGAGGGTGAGGGCCGAGGACATCCCTAAGACGGCTTTTCGATCCCGGTATGGGCATTATGAGTTTACGGTTATGCCATTTGGTTTGACTAATGCCCCAGCTGCATTCATGGATTTGATGAACCGGGTATTTCAGCCGTACTTAGACTTGTTTGTGGTTGTGTTCATTGATGACATCTTGATCTACTCCCGGAGCGATGTGGATCATGAGGAGCACTTGAGGATAGTGCTGCAGCTTCTACGTGAGAAGAAGCTGTATGCCAAGCTTAAGAAGTGCGAGTTTTGGCTTCGGGAGGTTGCATTCTTGGGCCACTTGGTATCAGCCGCAGGAGTGGCAGTTGACCCGACGAAGATCGATACGGTTCGGGATTGGCCGAGACCGACGACGGTGACGGAGGTCCGGAGCTTTCTGGGCTTGGCAGGCTACTACCGTCGGTTTGTAGAGGGCTTTGCGAAGCTCTCTACTCCCCTGACCTGTTTGACTAGGAAGGGGATGAGGTTCATTTGGACTGAGCAGTGTCAGCGGAGTTTTGAGGAGCTGAAGAGGAGACTGATTTCAGCACCAGTTCTTACACTGCCAGTGATGGGTGATGGCTACGTGATTTATAGTGACGCCTCTCACAGCGGATTGGGTTGTGTTTTGATGCAGCATGGGAGGGTAATTGCTTATGCTTCACGGCAATTAAAGGATTATGAGAAGAATTACCCTACTCATGATTTAGAGCTGGCAGCTGTGGTGTTTGCATTGAAGCTGTGGCGGCATTACCTCTACGGTGAGCATTGTGAGATCTACACGGATCATAAGAGCTTAAAGTATCTGTTTACTCAAAAGGAGCTGAACCTGAGGCAACGCCGGTGGTTGGAGTTACTAAAGGATTACGATGTAAGTATCCTTTATCATCCCGGCAAGGCCAATGTGGTAGCAGATGCTTTGAGTCAGAGGTCAGTGCAGAGCTTGAGCATGTTGGTCACACAGCAGGCCCCGCTGATTGAGCAGTTGAGGCGACTCCAGATTGAGGTTGTATCCCCTGGGGTCTCTGCTAGACTGATGTCTATGGTCTTGCAGCCCACTCTGTTGGACAGGATTAGGGAGACGCAGAGTGAGGACCCCCACTTGGAAAGGATTAGATCACAGATTCAGGCAGATCTTATAGGGGATTTTACAGTGGATAGCTCGGGAGTACTGCGGTACAGGGACCGAGTGTGTGTGCCTTCGGATTCAGAGATCAGAGACCAGATTTTGGGAGAGGCCCATTATACACCTTATACCATTCATCCTGGTGGTACTAAGATGTATAAGGACCTCAAGGCACATTTTTGGTGGTCCGGAATGAAGCGGGACGTTGGAAGATTTGTGGCTCACTGTTTAACTTGCCAGCAAGTGAAAGCAGAGCACCGGGTTCCTGCTGGCAAGTTACAAAGTCTTCCAATTCCCGAGTGGAAATAGGACCACATCACCATGGACTTTGTTACAGGGCTGCGGAGAGCGCAGAGTGGAGCCGACGCGATTTGGGTTATTGTTGATAGACTCACCAAATCTGCACATTTCTTGCCTGTTCAGATGACTTGGTCATTGAAGCGTCTGGCACAGTTGTATTTGGACGAGATAGTGAGGCTGCACGGGGTACCTGCGTCGATTGTTTCTGATCGGGATCTGAGGTTTGTGTCACGATTCTGGGGGAGTTTACAGTCAGCTTTGGGGACCCAGCTCAGATTCAGCACTGCATTCCACCCACAGACTGATGGCCAGTCTGAGCGCACTATACAGACCCTCGAGGATATGCTGAGAGCGTGCGTTATGGATTTTGGAGGGGGGTGGTACCGACACTTATCTTTGGTTGAGTTTGCGTACAACAACAGCTATCAGGCGAGCATCCAGATGGCTCCGTTTGAGGCGTTGTATGGACGCAAGTGTCGGTCACCCTTGTATTGGAGTGATGTGGGTGAGAGGAGGACTTTGGGACCAGATCTTCTTTTGGAGGCTGAGGAGAAAGTCAGAGTTATTCGTCGACACCTTGAGGTGGCCCAGAGTCGTCAGAGGAGTTATGCAGATACTCGACGGCGAGACCTAGAGTTTCAGATTGGTGACCATGTATTCTTAAAGGTCTCGCCTTCGAAAGGGGTCTGGAGATTTGGAGTGCGTGGGAAGCTTAGTCCCCGTTTTGTTGGACCCTTTGAGGTACTTGAGAGGGTAGGCCCTGTGGCTTATAGAGTTGCTCTTCCTCCACGTTTGGCCGGTGTACACGATGTTTTTCATGTCTCAGCCCTGAGGAGATATGTCTTTGATCCATCGCATGTGGTTGACTTCACTCCCTTGGAGATCGGTGAGGACCTGGTTTACGAGGAGCGGCCGTTGCGGATTCTTGCTCGTGAGGTGAGGGAATTGCGCAACCGGACCATTCCGTATGTGAAGATCTTATGGAGCAATCATGAAAAACGAGAGGCTACTTGGGAGCTAGAGACAGAGATGAGATCTGCATACCCTTTTCTGTTCGAGACTACTTGTCACGCCCCGGGGTCGAAACTGCGACCCGGGCTCGCCAACAGATCCGCCATCTGTACGGAAACTGCCGTACAGACGAAGCGTCTACCCTGCAAGCCAGATCTATAGCTATAATGTATCAGAGCTGAAAGAAAACCAAATAGCTACAGAAATCCACTGAACATCTGATATAATAAAAATCTCAATACAAAGTCTCTCAGCTACAAAAGTACAAGAATCCTCACTGATCTCTCAGAATGTCCAGTACAAAAGTGGAGTCATAAAATACCCAAGGTACATCTACCTCTGACTCTCAGTGCTGGTAAGGAACTAAACGGCCACATCCTCACCTCGATCAGCTGTCTCCGCGCGAGCTAAGCCGGAACAGCAGCCTCAGGAAACCTGTCACCGCAGCGGGTGTGAGAACTACTGCAAAGGTAGTTCCCAGTGGGTACCGTCTCAATATCCACGGTATGCCCACTAAGTCTACTGGAGGCACAACAGATAGGTATGCAGATAGATAGATAGATAAAAGCTGAAAGCAGGAAAGGAACTACAACTAGCATATACCACATCATGCTCAAGAAAACTCAACTCTGATCCTGCTATGCATACACCCTCACTACTAACATGCCTCAAGTATCATGCTCAAAGGAAAAACTCATCTAGGAACATGCTATGAAACTCACTCAAACATATCACCCAATCCCAATGACTGTCCCTCTTTGGACCAGTCAATCAAGCCTGCGCTCATCTACTGCCGCGCATCCCTTAGGAACGGACTTACGTAGGCATCCACTGCCGCACATCCCGGAGGAACGGACTTACGTAGGGTGTCCCTCTAGGACCATCTCAGTAATCACATCGCAGCCTCGTCAGGCTCGGTATCATCATCGCACCCGGGGCGTAGCTCGAGGGGAGCGACCCCACCGAACTCAAGTATCTCAAGTATCTCAAGTATCTCATAACTGGCATAAAAAGCCAGGCTCAGCAGGCTATAATCCACGATCAAACAGATCGGATCTCAATGCTCAACTAGCATAACTCAGTCGGAGGAAGACTCCACGACTCGAACAGAATAGCCCAAACGCTCTCACAGCTATGTCGGAGAACCCTCAACGACTCAAGGCTAAAATACACGATCAAACAGATCGGATCTCAATGCTCAACAAGCATACTCAGTCGTAGAAAGACTCCACGACTCGAACAGGAAAGCCCAACACTCTCACAGCTATGTCGGAGAACCCTCAACGACTCAATCTGATAATGCACGCCCCGTGGCTGAGTCGGGAAACCTCCACGACTCGATCTGCCAGAGCCCCCAAAACTCTCAAGGCTAAGTGGGAGAACCATCTCCACCACTAAATCAGAACACGACCCATGATCTAGAGTAACCCAATCAGGGAATACATCCTCAATACCCCGCGAACTCAAGTATCTCAAAACTCTCTCATGACACTAGAAAGTCATCTCATAATGCTCTAAAAATCCACTCGGCCCTCTGGCACGAGAACACATGCATCCTGAACCTACTCAACCCCTCGGGAAGATCTCAATATTTTAAAACTCTTTTCAAAACCCAGTTTTCATTAAAACAGGTCCGACGATTTTTAAAACGGTTCAGATGCCAATATAAAGCCAACTAAACATGCAGTCTAGTGTCAAATCACTTCTAGATCATGCTAAAAATATCTGGGGCTTGCAATTGTATTCCTACAATTTTCTAGGCAACTATCAGATTTACCAGCTTTGCAAATAATTAAGCTAAACATGATCAACATGCATTCAATAGCTTTAAAGGGCATTCCATACATCTTGAAGAAATTCCAACCCACCTCAAATGCTTTCCGAAGGTCGCGCCGAAATCGGTGAAGAAACGGGCGAAAAACTGATGAAACTGCACTGTGCCTCTCACGCGCGCGCGCGCCGTCGCGCATCGGAAAAATCCACGGAGCTCCGATCAATCCTCTATCACACTCCCAAAGGTCCCAGCATGCCTCTGCTCAGCTCAAAAGGGTCCCTCACACGCGCGCATGAAGCAGACAAAACCTCGGATTTGCGCAGTAACCTCCCTGCTTGCACCCGAGAGCACAGGGAGAGAGGGAGAGAAAGGATGGAAATTAAGCTCAATTCTCAATCAATTCCATCAATAAAACCCAAGAGGAGAACTATCGAATCCAAATCCACAATCTCCAACAATTAATTTACCTCAATTTGCCCTCGCGCGCGCACGTTGACCCGGTCAACTCTCACAAGCAGCTCCGATGGACACCCTGCTTCATCTCCTTCTACTTCCCCTTCTTCTTCTTCTCTGGCAGCAAGAAAGGAAGAGGATGGATGAGAGATGGGAGATGGGTGAGGGAGCTGGTGTTCAGGGGTATATAACATGACGGGAGTGGTTGGAAGCCCATACCTCAACACTGTGCACCAATCCGAGCTAATTCTGGGCATTCCCCGAGTCTGTGTACCGGTACCAGCATGTGGGTACCGGTACACCCACCTTGGTTCCGGAACTAGGTAGCTTGTTCCGGAACCAAGCCACCCAAAAACCAAAACAGCAGCCTGAAGCTTCCAACCTCGCGCCGACAACTCACTTTCTCGCCTCGGGTCTCCCGCATCACCCCGAAACCAACCGAACACCTCTGTAAAATCATAATACACATGTCCCAAGGGATCAACTCACATCAAACCCATCCATGAAACCAATGCTCGACCCGCAAGCTCTCAATCCGACGCCAACTCACTTTTCTACAAAAAAGCTTCCGCGTAGCTCCGGGACCACCCGAACCTCTCTGTAAATACAAAAAGAAACTGCTAAAGGTATTTCCACAATACCAGGCTGCCACGTGGAGTCGGCACACTGCCCGAAGCTCCGGTACTCTACACTCTCCCCTCCTTTTAACGGTTTCGTCCTCGAAACCCCAAAACTCCAAAACTCAGGAGGGTAACTCAAATAAGTGGGGATATGAAACTCTCAGCTCAAACTCTGGCTCCCATGTGGCCTCTCGCTCCTCATGATGACTCCATAGGACCTTTACAAAAGGTATGATCCGGTTGCGCAATTCTCTCGTCTCTCGAGCAAGAATCCGCACCGGTCGCTCCTGATAGTCCAAGTCCTCGTCTGACTCCAAAGAAACGAAGTCCAAATCATGCAAGGAATCCAAATCCATACTTCCCTCAGAACGGATACACCAACGTCCTCGTGGCTACTTGCCAAATCATGGCGGTAGCGCAACTCGGTGAACAACTAATCCAATGCGCTCTAACTCCTCGAATATGCCAATAATTTGCGGATTCAACTTCCCGCGAAATCTCAAATCTACACATTTCTGCAGATAGTGATTCTCAGAAGTCACCAAAACTCCCTGCTTCCAATTGGCATAACTTTTCCGTTGCTCCTTAGCAACCACAATGCTGAGAGCTTCACAAAAGCATTCTAACATCCATCTACAGGGTAAGAAGTCCAACATCGGGAACAACACTCAACCCCTAACTCTCAAAATCAGCTCTCGGATCTCGGAATCCACGGGCACACAGATGCGGTCCTTGTACTTCAGTACTCCCGCTGCATTCACTGAGAAGTTCCCTCTCAATCCCGTCCAACGGAGTGGGCTACGAGTCCAAAACACAAGTTTTTGTCACATTCCCGGGGAACACCACCTTAATCTCAATTCGCCTCAATTACTCTTTCAGCGGCATTGCCCCAAATCAAATTCCTTCTGAGTAACCCAGTACCTCAGGTTCTAGGATCGATAGATATCTCAAATCTCTCTCTATCTCAAGCAACTATTCACAATGATGTTAATACCATCCACAGCTTGAACTCCTCAAGGTTATGCTGGCACTGCTTAATCCACAACTCTGGACCTCTGTCACTATCATGGGTCCAAGCCGAACCTAAACGGCAACACTCTTCGCCGGGTCCACTGTCACTCCTGCGGCTGTAATAACATGGCCTAACCACAAAATCTTCCGAAGTCTAAGAGCAAATTCTCTTACAACTCGGCATCAACTTCTTCTCATAGAAGTTGCAGCACTATCCTTAAGTGCTCCTCGTGCTTAAACTCATCTCGAAAACCAAATCCGATATAATCAAATCAACTGGCCTTGTATAAATTTAACTCAACTACTAGCACGGCAACTCACTGTAGAGCTCAAACTCACACTGGTTCTACTGCCCGGTCCAAGTACCGCCGGAACACACAAGTCCTCAAATCCAAAAGGCCGCAGGGCCTTAGTCAATCCGCTTGACCTCACTGTATGCTCAAAATGTCTCTATCGGGTTCAGACTCTATCTGGCGCAGCCCTCAGCTGTAGGGTTCCACAAAGCCTTCAATGTCCCGCAAGGCATCGACCCAACACGATCCAAATCTAACTGTGCTCGAATCGTCACAGCACTCTCACCGTTGTGCACTCACAACGTGGCATCACTGCCGTATACCAACGGCATGGCATCACCACCGTGTATCAACGGCGTGGCATCACCACCGTGTATCAACGGCGTGGCAACACATCCAAAATACCAATCTCTCGGATCCTCACTGTCGTATCCTCACGACGTGGCATGGGGTCACCCAGACCTCTCGATCCCTCGGATCCGCAGCTGCGCTAACAGCTCTCTCACTGTCTCACGAGTGGTACTCCAAGAGATGATGCTGAAGTCGGCGTGGTTTCCAAAACCACGTCGATCACTATCTCGATCTCAGTCTCACTAAACGGCGGCATCAACATCAGACCAGGTAAACTCCTGTCCGGGATCACACAGGCGATAAAGATATTCCTTTAGTCCCGGTGCTGCAGTAGGCACCTCTTCTACCGTCGCTAGCAAAGCGACACGACCACGACTCAACCTCTGCCGTGCTCTAGCATCCTCTATAACCACACTCCTCCTGGCCAGGTCCACGGAGGGTCATTGTCCACTCTCGACAATCCAAGATAGCATAACATTGGGATAACCAATCCCTATCCAACCTTATATCAACATCTCGGAGCTGATGTAGGACTAACAACTCTAGGATCAAATCCAAGGTATTATCTGCACTGGCAGGACTGGCAACACTCATCCATGTGCTATACGTGATCTGGAACCTGATCCTCACGTGCACAAGCCAACAGTCCCACCTCCGGCCCACACGCAGCTATCTTTGCTCTAGTAAAGCACACACCAGCGGTGTTGGCATCAACATGCTCTAACTCCGATGACCATAAGCAACCAAACTTGATAAGACGCGATCCACTATCCGACGTCCTCTAATCGGCTGCACAATTCATCCACAAGATGATGGTGGCCATCGCTCAATCTGCCTCGGCATCTCGGCTCAATCAGCCTACCGGTAAGTCGGATGAACCGCTGCATCCTGAAGGAGTAGTGGGGTGCCGTCGCAGGCGGCAAATCCAAGAACACCACTCTGGGACCCTCTGCCTGAAGATGTCCTAACTAAGCACATGAAAAACATCGCCCTCATCCTGAAGTCACTCTATGGCGAAGAATGCGGCTCCCCGCAAAGACATACTCATCCTAGCACTGCTGCCGGTGCCTCGGCTGTCGAGAACCTCCTAGTCTCTGTCTCCTCTGAGACTCATGATCCTGTGACTGGAATCATGGCAACCTCGATCCACTCGACTATCCCAAAATCAGGCGATACTGGACATCTCTCTCTGGAGCTAGTCCCTCGCTCTCCGTCCCACTCGGACATGATCACAGACCTCAGTCAATCCATCGGGCATGCACAACCGCGCATCTGAAGTCGCTCGTCGAGAATATCCAAAATGATAACGTCTCGAAGCAGTCCCCTCTCAACCATAATCAACTATCTGGGCCTCATCCTGGCAACATGGGGCACACTGCTCAACCATCGAAGAAACTCGCTCCAAGTCCTCGACTGCTCTCCCGGTGGTTCAATAGGACAACTCGAAGCCACCAACTCTCGGCGTCCCTATCCAAAGTGCATAACCAAGTGCACCCGATGCTTGTCCTGGATAACAAGTCCTCAAACACTTCCAAAGCGGCAATCCAGTTCTCGGCCTCTCGAGGCTCCAACTCTGCCCTGAAATCTTTAGGGGATGGAACTGGCGGATGCACAACTATCAATCAGCAATCTCTCGCTGCTCCCGCACTACTCACAGTGCAACCTGGGTCGAAATCGCCAATGTCGCGGCCGGAAGTACTACGGCGATACCTCAAACGATACTCTCTGCGCGAACATGCGCATCACGCGCTCCGTGTTCTCTTCCTGGCGCCGCGTCGCCTACACAACTGAACTACCTGGGCCCGTAACTCGCAGACCTCGCTCTGCTCTGTCCATTCAGCCCCCCGCTATTCGGGCTCCTCATCCAAGGCCAAACACGCCCTCGCCGCTGCACGGCATCACAGGGCCAACAAGAGGAACAGTCACGGCCAACCAACCCACAAACACTCTCGACCCAATCAAGCGAAAGTCTATAACATGTTAACCGTTCTAAAGTATTATGTTGTCTGCAGCCAACATAATCACTTTAGAGAATAAACATGTAAAATCACTCGCCCCAATCCCTCGGGGGAGGTACAAACTCAATCAGGACTCTCGCTAAAATCACGTCTCTCACGACAGTCATCCTACTGTCCAACCAATAGCCTAGGGTCACTAAGTCCTCACGACTATATTCCTAGGCTCTGATACCACCCTAATCTGTCACGCCCCGGGGTCGAAACTGCGACCCGGGCTCGCCAACAGATCCGCCATCTGTACGGAAACTGCCGTACAGACGAAGCGTCTACCCTGCAAGCCAGATCTATAGCTATAAATGTATCAGAGCTGAAAGAAAACCAAATAGCTACAGAAATCCACTGAACATCTGATATAATAAAAATCTCAATACAAAGTCTCTCAGATACAAAAGTACAAGAATCCTCACTGATCTCTCAGAATGTCCAGTACAAAAGTGGAGTCATAAAATACCCAAGGTACATCTACCTCTGACTCTCAGTGCTGGTAAGGAACTAAACGGCCACATCCTCACCTCGATCAGCTGTCTCCGCGCGAGCTAAGCCGGAACAGCAGCCTCAGGAAACCTGTCACCGCAGCGGGTGTGAGAACTACTGCAAAGGTAGTTCCCAGTGGGTACCGTCTCAATATCCACGGTATGCCCACTAAGTCTACTGGAGGCACAACAGATAGGTATGCAGATAGATAGATAGATAAAAGCTGAAAGCAGGAAAGGAACTACAACTAGCATATACCACATCATGCTCAAGAAACTCAACTCTGATCCTGCTATGCATACACCCTCACTACTAACATGCCTCAAGTATCATGCTCAAAGGGAAAAACTCATCTAGGAACATGCTATGAAACTCACTCAAACATATCACCCAATCCCAATGACTGTCCCTCTTTGGACCAGTCAATCAAGCCTGCGCTCATCTACTCTACCTGCCCGCGCATGCCCTTAGGAACGGACTTACGTAGGCAATCCACTGCCGCACATCCCGGAGGAACGGACTTACGTAGGGTGTCCCTCTAGGACCATCTCAGTAATCACATCGCAGCCTCGTCAGGCTCGGTATCATCATCGCACCCGGGGCGTAGCTCGAGGGGAGCGACCCACCACCGAACTCAAGTATCTCAAGTATCTCAAGTATCTCATAACTGCATAAAAACCGGCTCAGCAGGCTATAATCCACGATCAAACAGATCGGATCTCAATGCTCCAACTAGCATACTCAGGTCGGAGAAAACTCCCGACTCGAACCGAATAAGCCCAACACTCTCACAGCTATGTCGGAACCCTCAACGACTCTAGGCTAAATACACGATCAAACAGATCAGATCTCAATCTCAACAAGCATACTCA
>JAQNDB010003392.1:0-29688 GCA_029204045.2 Tillandsia leiboldiana | reverse complement strand
GGGGACGTGTCGGTGGACGCGTGGCGGGCCTAGGGGCTTAGGGCGTGTGAACAGTAACGGGCCCGGCCCGTTACTGTAGCAGCCCGGAAGTGCCAAGCGCCCGAAACTTTGGGCCAAAAGTCCAAAGTTCGGATTTTCGGGCTGGGCCTATAAATAGCTGCTTGTGGGGGAGTTTTGCCCCCTTTCTCCGAGCTCCCCTGCCCTGCCCCTTTAGCAAAGTTGGAGATCTTCATCTTGCGCATCTTCTGGCAGAGGCCCGGATTTTTGGAAGCCGCGGCGTCGACGACTTTGGCATCGGAGCGCAGTGTGGCGATTTTTCATCGGAGGCCCGTTATCATCACAGTTGATCTGAGAGGGTCTACAGAGCTACTCCGTCAGTATTTTTGGACAATTTCTGCGGCGTTGGAATCACGAGAGGTACGTCTTCGACTTTCGTGTTGATCATCTTGCTGGATTCAGAGTTTATGACACGATTTCGAGGCATTTCTAAGCCGCTGTTTTCTGGTGGAGTTTTTGGATAGCGGCCCCTTGCCGGAATTTTATCTCCGCACCCGAGTGTCGGATTGAGACGAGCCTATACACTTTTTGGATCTACTCGTCGCAAGGATTATCATTGTATTTTTCCGGGATTTTTCTGAGGCTTGCCCGAAGGTATACTATTCCCCTTTTATCTGTGTTTGAGTTTACAGTTGTGTGGTTGTGAGTGTTTGCGCACCTGTACTGTGGAATTTGTAACTTGGCCTACGGGGCTCGGATTTGGCGTGCAGGTACCCGTTTCGAAGGTCTCGACGAGACGCTCGCGTGATATTTTTATCGGAATTTTCAGGGCACTTTCTGCAGGTGGAAATTTCAGATCTTCAGGACTATCTTCTGCAGATTTTTGTCCTGGTTATTTTGTGGAATAAAGTGTAACCTTGGACCTTTTGTTGTACCCAGGAGTATTTGCGGATGTTTGTGAACCCGTTGGTGTTGAGGATTAGTGGAGGTTGTTGCTTCTGGTGTTTTCAGCTGTGGAACTCCGGACAGTTAGCATTTTCAGGTGGGTGGCCTGTCTTCATGACCTATGGACTGTGCATTAATTCTATCTGTGTAGGGACTTGCATGTTATAGATGTGTTCTATATAGCATGCTAGATTATAGGAATTGATGTTCCTAATGCTGTTAGATGATCATGTGTTTATTTTCCTTCCCTACAAGCTGTTGATTATGGTTATCTTGGAACTTGACCTAGCACCCCGTCATATGTTGCATGTGTAACCAGACTAGTAGAAAACCCTCACTTGGGCTAGGGTTATTTCTGCTTTAGACATCCACACTTCTACTTTCCTGGACATAGTGTTCTTCCTCGCCCGGGTAGTGGGCCGAGTGGTCAGGAGTTATCTTTTAGTGTGGGATGCATGTTACACTCGTGCTTGGGAGCAGAGTGGCGTCTGGTAGATGTAGTTGGTTGTTCATCCGTAGCGGGAGCCGTTTGGGTAGACGGCGGTCCCGAGATGTTTTATTTTTCTTGTTTTATCTGTCGCCGTTGTGCTAGTGGCAGCGGTAGATCAGTGTTAGCAGGACCTTAAACCCAGAACCTTTTTGGACACACATATGATTTTTGTCAACCAAATATTTTCTTCCAAGCATCGTAGGGTCGCCTGAGTCTGTTCCTGTTTGATTGGACGAGGGCATTAGCCCTTCGAGGCTTAGATATAAACTTGGTTTCAACTGTTTTCCTAAGCAGAACTAAAAATCATTAAATATGGATTTCTTACAGATCAGATGGCTTCAGTAAGAAATGTCACAGTTTTTCCTATAAATTAACCACCGAGATGATTCGAGTGGTCTGGGTTCTAAGGTCTGCCTTTTTTTGGGACGAGAACAACGAGAGGCTATGCCTAGAGCCTGTTCTTGTTTGATTTGGGTTGTAGGTTCTAGTCTTTCAGTGTTCCCGGACCCTTCATTGGGTCAGTGGTTGAGATGTTTGGCCTGTTGAGTCAGCTGTTCGCAGTGGATGCGATGTTGGCCTATTGAGGCAGTTGTTCGCAGTGGATGCGACGTTTGGCCTGTTTGGCCTGTTGAGTCAGCTGTTCGCAGTGGATGCGATGTTGGCCTGTTGAGGCAGTTGTTCGCAGTAGATGCGACGTTTGGCCTGTTTGGCCTGTTGAGACAGTTTCTCGCAGTGGATGCGACTTGGTGCCATGAGTTGGTAGAGTGTGATCTAGAGGTTGTTTTTCTGATTTAGTGGTGGAGGTGGTTCTCCCACTTAGCTTTGAGGATCTTGGGGTTCTGGCAGATCGAGTCGTGGAGGTTTCCCGACTCAGCCATGGTCGTGCATTTATCAGATTGAGTCGTTGAGGGTTCTCCGACATAGCTGTGAGAGTGTTTTGGGCTATTCCTGTTCGAGTCGAGGTTCTTTTTCTGACTGAGTTGTGCTTTGAGCTTGGAGTTACCGATCTGTTTGATCGTGGATCATAGCCTGCATGAGCCACATTTGAGCTTGACAGAGATACTTTACAGAGAAACTTGAGATGGGTTACTTTTTACTCGAGCGGGTCGCTCCCCTCGAGTGCCACTCCGGAGTAGGCGAGACCGGGTTGTTTATACCGGCGTGAGATTGAGCTTTTCTATCGCGACTTATCGTTGCATTTGTCCCTCTGGCTGTGCTGGTGTTGGCAATCATGGACGTCCTACGTAAGTCCGCTCCTCCGGGACGTAACGGCAGTAGGTTGGCGCAGGCTTGACTGGACCCGAGGAGGCAGTCAGTTCAGATTGAGTGATCAGAGATGAGAGTTAGTTGTGGCATCATGTTCTTTCTGTCCCACTCTTTGAGCATCTAGATAGAGGCATAGTAGCTGTAGAGTTTACTTTTCCCAGCTTTCCTTACAGCACTGCTTTTGTTACTTTATGCCTCTAGTGGACTTAGTGGGCAGACCGTCGGGCTTGTTGGCGGCACCCACTGAGAACTACTTGGGACGTAGTTCTCACACCCGTCGTGGTGTCTTTTCCCACAGGAACTTCTTCTCCGGTTCCTGTTGTTCCTGTTGCTGATCCTTCTGACCGAGGCGAGGGAGTCGCGAACTAGTTCCCTACCCGTCGTTGGAGTGTAGCGGTACCCCTTCAGAGGAGAGATTCAGTAGATTAGTTATTTCATTTTCTTCCTTTGAGAGACTATTGTAGTGAGGATTGTTATGTATTGAGAGCCTGTACACTATTGTATTTATTGGAGATACCTCCCTGTTGAGTTCTGATTTTGTATTTGAGGTTGTTGTCTGATTATCATTTTTGGGAGGCGGACATTTGTTTTATTTCCAGTTGTACAGTGATCGATTTAGTTATACAGCAGATTTTTATTTTTAGCTCTGATATCTGTTTAGCTGTAGCACTTTTCTTGCAGGTGGGACGCTTCGCCTATGCGGGTTTGGCATAGGTGGCGGATCTGTTGGCGAGCCGGGTCGCAGTTTCGACCCCGGGGCATGACAGATTAGAGTGGTATCAGAGTGTGATAACCGCGGATTTTATTTTACCTTTCTGGGCTTTCCGTTGATTTTGATTGAACCGTTCGGTTGACAATAGGGGTCCGAGGGTAATTTTTTCCTTGTTTTCTGGGCAGACGGTCGGGGCTCGCGGGTATTTTTGGTTATAAAGCTCGCGAAACGGAGACCGGTGGCGCGATCGGTTTTGGATTCCGACCCCCGGATCTCCCAGAATAAATTCCGGAAGCTGGTACCGTAGCCCAGGTGACTTACACAATTACCGGGGGCAGACCGAACTCTGGTCCGCAATCAGATCGATTTTAGTCGATCAGTTTGAGGTATGGGATTAAACCACCCCGTTTTTGTTTTCCTTTCACACGAGGGGTTAAAATTAATTTGGGGTCCAAAATCCACTACGCCCAAAACGTCTAAGTAGTCGGCCTTGGGAATTAGGTTTTCCTAAACCTCGCCTCCCCCCTCCTTGCGTACAATATCCGAGCGTGGACGAGGAGCGGTTCCCCAAACCCTCGTCCTTCCCATCGGCCGGCGTGGAAGAGAAGAGATCGATCGCCTCCCCGCAAAGATCCGACGAACGCGAAGAGGACGATCCCTCTCCTTCGCCCGGTACCGACGAAAACAAGGTGAGCCGTGTTGTCGTTTTCATTTCTTGTCTTTTCTCGTCACGAACGAGGGGGGGGGTTTCTTGATTTCGTCGGAGATGGAAGGAGAGGGGCGTGCCACCGCACGCGGAGCGCCGCGCGGGGCAACCCGCGCATGCGGGGGCGCCGCGCGGGGCACCCGCATGCGGGGCACCGCGCGGTACAGCCCGCGCATGCGGGGGGTGCCGTGCGGGGCACCCGCATGCGGGGCGCCGCGCGGGGCAGCCCGCGCATGCGGGGGCGCCGTGCGGGGCACCCGCATGCGGGGCGCCGCGCGGGGCAGCCCGCGCATGCGGTGGGCACCGCGCGGTACAACCCGCGCATGCGGGGGTGCCGTGCGGGGCACCCGCATGCGGGGCGCCGCGCGGGGCAGCCCGCGCATGCGGGGGCACCGCGCGGTGCAGCCCGCGCATGCGGGGGTGCCGTGCGGGGCACCCGCATGCGGGGCGCCGCGCGGGGCAGCCCGCGCATGCGGGGGCACCGCGCGGTGCAGCCCGCGCATGCGGGGGTGCCGTGCGGGGCACCCGCATGCGGGGCGCCGCGCGGGGCAGCCCGCGCATGCGGGGGCACCGCGCGGTGCAGCCCGCGCATGCGGGGGTGCCGTGCGGGGCACCCGCATGCGGGGCGCCGCGCGGGGCAGCACGCGCATGCGGGGGCGCCGCGCGGGGCACCCGCATGCGGGGCAGCCGCGGGGCAGCCCGCACATGCGAGGCGCCGCGCGGGCAGCACGGCGGCGCGTGGGGGGTTTGGTCGCTGCCGTCGGGGGCCGGCTGGTGTTGGGGCTTTTCCTTACTTCGCGTTTAAAGGTTCTTGACCTCCCCGCCCGGGGGTCCCGTTTTGCAGCTTCGGGGAGCGCGCCGGAACGCGGGGAGCCGAGCGTGGTTTTTCTACTAGCGACAGGTAGGTTGTTTTTACTTTATTCCTAGCCTCTAAATTCTATCATATTGGACGGGGTCTATTCTAAGTGTACTGGGGTTAAATAATGATGGGCGATAGCTTATGCATGTTAGTGGGTTCTCTATAGTGTTTAGCGTCGGTTACCGACGGTTGTTCTCTTTTTAACCATTATATGTCAGCGGGCCACCTTCGAGTGCGCGTATTATTACCTTGCTTTCGATTATGCACTTTACCTCATTACTCTTGTTATTTATATTATGATGCTGACATGATGGTGGTTACGGTTACTTGGCTCTAGGTTGCCACACGCGCACCCGCGGTTTGGCCACCGCAAAGGGTGCGCTTTTCCGGAAAAGTGGTCTATGACCCGTGTATACCCACGAGGTGACGTAGTGGGGCCCCTTATTAGTGGTGGGGTTGAGGCGCCGAGGTGCGAGCGGTGCGACCCGTCGGTTTAGTTGTCCGGCGTGGTCGGGTTTCTGCAGTACGGTATGGGCCGTCGGTTTAGCTGTCCGACGTGTCCGGGTATTACAGGATGCAGGTGTACAGGTTGCTTTTCCTCCTTGGGAGGGTGGTTGCTCCGGTGGTCTTCACGGTTTGTTTTACTATGTTCTCCTGCTCTACTATTTTTGCGTCACTGACATCCCACTTCGTGACAGGGTTCGGACGGGGGGAGAGGTAGGCGGTGGTGAGGACGGGACAGGAGCAGCTGGGTCGCTGGGGACCCTGGACTGTAATTTCTTCCTTTATTCTCGCTTTCATTGCATTGTAGTTATGTGAGAGGTTCGCGATACCCTCGTGGGGTCGGCGTGGATGTCGGTACGGGTTGCATTTAGTGCCCCTTGTGCATTACTTTCCCTTTTATTTCTATCGGCCATTTAAAAATCAAAAAGGCAGAAGCCAAAGAAAGGATTGCGAAAACCGTTTTTAAAATCTAAGTGTCGTGTGGGCACTGGTTTCAAAACCCTGTGGATTTATGGATTGCGAAAGGGATTTCAAAACTTGGTGTCGGGTGGGCACCGCTTTCAAACCTTGTGGATTTATGCTGACTTCGAAACTAGCTTTCAAAAACGTAAGCGCCGGGTAGGCGCTCTTTCAAAACTATGGATTTATCCTTTCCAAACTGATCGGCCATATGTTCTTCTTTTAGTAGTTTAGAATGCTGGTTGGTTGTGAATGATTGTTGTGATTGATTGGCTGTGTATGTTGGAACATGTACTGAACGCTACGCCGTGCACGTACAGGGGAGACTCTGTCCGGTTGCAGAGTGACCCTGTATGTGTGGCGGGTCTGGGCACGTGCCGGGGAAGAGCGGTTCTCTTTTAAACAAAAAAATTTACACGTCAAATATTCGACTTTTATGAATCGTTTCCGCTAAAACAAACCCCCGGGGCGTGACAGATTAAATGGTATCAGAGAGTTCTTTCAATCACAACAGTTAGTGCCAACATCTGTAGACAACCCTCACTTGCCTACATATGAATGAAATGGGTAGGGCATAGGACTGTAGAACGTGAGTGACCGAAAGGGGGGGGGGATGTTGAGTCCTTTGTCTCACTTTATGGTTGTTGTTAGTAGGGTAGTCTAAAGTTGACTCTTGTGATGTATGACAGACATGGCCCGTGCTAGATCATCGGCCGGGGACGCAGAAGCAGACGCGACGGCGTCGACGGCCGCGGAGAACCAGCTCCTGCGGCAGCAACTGCAAGAGATGGCGGGGAATCTGGCCAACCTTACTGAGTACGTGCGTCAGTTGACGCAACAGCAACAGGCCGCGACGGTGACGGTCGCCCCGGTTCCCCCACGGGGGTCGACAGCGCCGGCCGCGGCACCACCGACAGCGCCACCACCGGCGACGACTACGGGACCGGCGCCGGGGACGACCAGCAGGGTTACTCTGGAGGAGACTGTAGTCACACCTGCCCCGACCGTGGCTGCCACCCGCCGCGAGGGAGGGGACGGGTGCGATGACCGAGCGGGATCGGGTGCGGGCCAACATGAAAGACTTCAAGAAATACGACCCACCCACGTTCGAAGGGGACACGACTGATCCGTGGGTCGTCGAGAAATGGGTGGGGTCGATGGAGAAACTCTTCGAAGACCTACTCATGGAGGATAACGAGCGGGTTCCCCTAGCGGTCCACTGCCTGGAGGGGAACGCCCGCTTGTGGTGGAAGACGGTACGTCCCGATCCTGCTAAGGGTACCACACTTCCGTCCTGGACAACCTTCAAGCAGGAACTGTTCGGGGCCTTCTTCACCAACAGTGTCAAGAAAAAGTTGGAGGATGACCTGAACCACATCCAACAGGGGAACCGGACGGTCATGGAGTATCAGCGGGAGTTCGTCCGGCTAGCAAACTGCGTCCCGTTCGTCATAAGGGACGAGGCACACAAGGCGCAACTCTTTGTGGATGGCTTGCGGAGCAATATCTTCGAGGTGGTGCAAGCAGCCGAACTGCACACCTTCCAGAAAGTGGTCGACAGAGCCACTACGGTGGAGCGGGGTTTTGCGGTCACCCGCGCCAGAAGGGAGAACTCGACGCGGCTGGAGGACCGGAAGCGGCAACAACAGAACTCGGGAGGAGGCTCTTGGGGCGGGGGCGGGGCCCCCAAACGGTGGAGACCTCAGGCGGGGTCCCGGAGCGCGCTAACAGGAGGACCGAGGCCGGGGAATAGGCCTTGTGTCATATGCGGGGGAGGGCACATTCCGGGGGAGTGCCCCAAAAAGGCGACCACTGCTTCAGGTGCGGCAGACGAGGGCACTTCCGCCGCAACTGCCCCTTAGGCGGGGGGTCTGCGTCCTCCGCAGCTTCTACGCCCACGCCACAGCTCTCAGGGCGGGGGAAAGCCCCTATGGCGTCGACGTCTAGGCCCCCTGCACCACGGCGCGAGGAGGACCGGCAGCCACAACCAGGCGGGAGAGTCTTCTCAATGACCCACCAAGAGACAGATCCGCCGGAGGAAGCACTTGCAGGTACTACTTCTGTTTCAAATTCCCGTGCTAGAACCCTTTTCGACACCGGAGCAACACACTCTTTCATTTCCCGTGACTTCGCGTTTTTGTTTGGTCTCGAGGAGACACCCCTCCAAAATCCCTTGACGGTGCAAACGGCGGGAGGGACCTTGGAGGCGGTCAGCGTCGTGACCGCCTGCCCGATTAAACTAGGGCGACTAGCATGCCCTTGGGATTTAGTGGTAATCCCCCTGAAGGAGTACGACGTGGTGCTGGGCATGAACTGGCTCACGAGGTACCAGGCACTCATCGATTGCGACAAGCGACAGCTGCGTTTACACGAACCGGGTTTCCCTGAGCATGTGTACATGATGGGTAAGAGCATCTCCTTCTCGGCGATCATCTCAGCGACCCGGGCCAGAAGACTGGTGGAGGGTGGTTGCGTGGCCTACTGGGCATCGGTGGATTTGGCTACCCGACCCCCGACGACGCTCGCCGATATTCCAGTGGTGAGGGACTTCCCCGACGTCTTTCCCACGGAACTGCCTGGGATGCCCCCTGAACGGGAGGTGGAGTTCCCCATCGAACTACTACCGGGCACGCAGCCTATTTCGAAAGCACCTTACCGAATGGCCTTCGCAGAATTAAAGGAGCTTAAGGCACAGCTGGAAGACCTCTTGGATAAAGGGTTCATAAGACCGAGTGTGTCACCCTGGGGCGCACCGGTACTCTTTGTGCGGAAGAAAGACGGAAGCCTGCGTCTCTGCATTGACTACAGAGGAATAAACAAAGTCACTGTGAAAAATAAGTACCCTCTGCCCAGAATAGATGACCTCTTCGACCAGCTGAGGGGGGCGACGGTCTTCTCCAAGATCGATTTGCAATCAGGCTACCACCAACTCCGGGTTCGGGACAAGGACATCCCGAAGACTGCTTTCCGGACCCGGTATGGCCACTACGAGTTCACGGTTATGCCTTTCGGACTCACGAACGCCCCCGCAGTCTTCATGGACATGATGAACCGGATCTTCAGACCCTTCCTGGATCGGTTCGTGGTGGTTTTCATCGACGACCTCCTGATCTATTCCGCAACCGACAAGGAACACGAGGACCACTTGCAAACGATCCTCCAAACTCTCAGAGAGCAGGAGCTGTTCGCTAAACTCAAGAAGTGTGAGTTCTGGCTACGCGAAGTCAGCTTCCTAGGACATGTGATCTCGGCGCAGGGAGTCGCCGTGGATCCGAAGAAGGTGGAGTCCGTGGTCGACTGGCAGCCGCCGACGACGGTGACAGAGGTCCGCAGTTTCCTAGGACTGGCAGGATATTACCGGCGTTTCGTAGAGGGTTTCGCGAAGATTGCTACCCCTTTGAATCGGCTGACCAGAAAAGGGGAGAAGTTCATATGGACGGCCAAATGCCAGGAGAGTTTTGAGGAACTCAAAAGGAGGTTAACCAGGGCACCGATACTTGTGCTGCCGACACCTGGAGAAGATTACGAAGTGTACTGCGACGCGTCGGGGATCGGTCTGGGTGGTGTTCTGATGCAACAGGGGAAAGTGATTGCCTACGCGTCCAGGCAACTGAAGGACTACGAAAAGAACTACCCGATACACGACTTGGAGCTGGCCGCAGTAGTCTTCGTTCTAAAACTGTGGAGGCACTATCTCTTTAGAGTCCACTGTAACGTCTTCTCGGATCATCAAAGTCTTAAGTACATCTTTACCCAAAAAGAATTAAACTTGCGGCAAAGGCGGTGGCTGGAGTTGTTAAAGGATTACGACTTGACGATTCAATACCACCCCGGAAAGGCAAACGTGGTGGCGGATGCCTTGAGCAGGAAAGGGCGCCCAGAAGGGGCGTCGAGGAGCGCAATAACGGAGCAAAACCACTTAATAGCGGAGTTCGCACGAATGCAGTTGGAAGTGGTGCCGACAGGCACGGTTAGGCAACTCCTAACCTTGGTGGTCAAGCCGACGTTACTTGAGAAGATCCGGGAGGGACAGCAGACCGACCCGCACTTACAGCGCGTACGAGACAAGATTCCCCTGGACCAAGAGAGCGACTTCGCAGTGGAAGGCGACGGCACACTACGGTTCCGCAGACGGATCTGCGTGCCGGATTCATCGGAGCTGAAGGAGGAAATTTTGACGGAGGCACACCGGGCCCCTTATGCGGCACATCCAGGGGGCACAAAGATGTATAGGGACCTCAAACAGATCTACTGGTGGCCCAAAATGAAGGGGGACGTCACACGACACGTAGCTCATTGCCTAGTGTGCCAACAGATAAAGGTCGAGCACCAGCGGCCAGCAGGGAAGCTACAACCTCTACCGGTGCCGGAGTGGAAGTGGGATCAGATCACGATGGACTTTGTCACGGGCTTCCCACGATCACAACAGGGCCACGACGCAATTTGGGTCGTAGTCGACCGGTTAACCAAGTCAGCACACTTTCTGCCAATTCATACGACCTGGACCCGGGAACGATTAGCCCAAGCTTATATCAGCGAGATCGTGAGATTACATGGAGTGCCGGCATCGATCACCTCGGACAGAGACACGTGCTTTGTCTCAAAGTTTTGGCAGAGCCTTCAGCGGGCCATGGGGACCAAACTACAGTTCAGCACGGCCTTCCACCCTCAGACGGACGGACAGTCGGAGCGTGTGATACAAACCCTCGAAGACCTGCTCCGCGCCTGTGTACTAGATTGGGGGATCGGGTGGTCACGCTACCTACCTCTCGTGGAATTCGCCTACAACAACAGCTACCAGGCCAGCATCCAGATGGCGCCCTACGAGGCCTTATATGGAAGACGCTGCCGATCCCCGATTTGTTGGGACGATCTGGGAGAACGGAAATTCTTGGGGCCCGACTTAGTGGAGGAAACGGAAGAGAAGGTTCGCCTCATCAGACAGTGCCTGCTAACCGCCCAGAGTCGCCAGAAGAGCTACGCGGACCAAAGGCGCCGCGACTTGGAATTCCAAGTGGGAGAGTATGTTTTCTTGCGGGTCTCGCCGTCCAGAGGAGTCAAGCGGTTCGGGCTAAAAGGGAAACTGAGCCCACGGTTTGTAGGGCCTTTCGAGATTTTGGAACGCATCGGCCCAGTGGCGTACCGCCTTGCCCTACCACCAAACCTCGACCGAGTCCATGACGTCTTCCACGTTTCGATGCTCCGTAAATACCTCTCCGATCCATCGCATATCCTGGATGTCGCCATACTCGACCTTAAAGAAGACCTAAGCTTCGAGGAAACCCCCGTGAGAATCCTGGCAAGGGAAAGCAAATCACTGCGGAATCGAGCCATCCCCTACGTGAAGGTACTCTGGAGCAACCACGAGGAGCGAGAAGCAACATGGGAGCTGGAATCTAAAATGAGGGAGAACTACCCGAACCTGTTCACCACCATCCGGGTCTGAGTTTCGAGGACGAAACTCGTTTTTAGAGGTGAGTGGTGTGATAACCGCAGATTTTATTTTACCTTTCTGGGCTTTCCGTTGATTTTGATTGAACCGTTCGGTTGACAATAGGGGTCCGAGGGTAATTTTTCCTTGTTTTCTGGGCAGACGGTCGGGGCTCGCGGGTATTTTTGGTTAATAAAGCTCGTGAAACGGAGATCGGCGGCGCGATCGGTTTTGGATTCCGACCCCCGGATCTCCCAGAATAAATTTCGGAAGCTGGTACCGTAGCCCAGGTGACTTACACAATTACCGGGGGCAGACCGAACTCTGGTCCGCAATCAGATCGATTTTAGTCGATCAGTTTGAGGTATGGGATTAAACCACCCCGTTTTTGTTTTCCTTTCACACGAGGGGTTAAAATTAATTTGGGGTCCAAAATCCACTACGCCCAAAACGTCTAAGTAGTCGGCCTTGGGAATTAGGTTTTCCTAAACCTCGCCTCCCCCCTCCTTGGCGTACAATATCCGAGCGTGGACGAGGAGCGGTTCCCCAAAACCCTCGTCCTTCCCATCGGCCGGCGTGGAAGAGAAGAGATCGATCGCCTCCCCGCAAAGATCCGACGAACGCGAAGAGGACGATCCCTCTCCTTCGCCCGGTACCGACGAAAACAAGGTGAGCCGTGTTGTCGTTTTCATTTCTTGTCTTTTCTCGTCACGAACGAGGGGGGGGGGGTTTCTTGATTTCGTCGGAGATGGAAGGAGAGGGGCGTGCCACCGCACGCGGAGCGCCGCGCGGGGCAACCCGCGCATGCGGGGGCGCCGCGCGGGGCACCCGCATGCGGGGCACCGCGCGGTACAGCCCGCGCATGCGGGGGTGCCGTGCGGGGCACCCGCATGCGGGGCGCCGCGCGGGGCAGCCCGCGCATGCGGGGGCGCCGTGCGGGGCACCCGCATGCGGGGCGCCGCGCGGGGCTGCCCGCGCATGCGGGGGGCACCGCGCGGTACAGCCCGCGCATGCGGGGGTGCCGTGCGGGGCACCCGCAGGCGGGGCGCCGCGCGGGGCAGCCCGCGCATGCGGGGGGCACCGCGCGGTGCAGCCCGCGCATGCGGGGGTGCCGTGCGGGGCACCCGCATGCGGGGCGCCGCGCGGGGCAGCCCGCGCATGTGGGGGCACCGCGCGGTGCAGCCCGCGCATGCGGGGGTGCCGTGCGGGGCACCCGCATGCGGGGCGCCGCGCGGGGCAGCCCGCGCATGCGGGGGCACCGCGCGGGGCAGCACGCGCATGCGGGGGCGCCGTGCGGGGCACCCGCATGCGGGGCAGCCGCGGGGCAGCCCGCACATGCGAGGCGCCGCGCGGGCAGCACGGCGGCGCGTGGGGGGTTTGGTCGCTGCCGTCGGGGGCCGGCTGGTGTTGGGGCTTTTCCTTACTTCGCGTTTAAAGGTTCTTGACCTCCCCGCCCGGGGGTCCCGTTTTGCAGCTTCGGGGAGCGCGCCGGAACGCGGGGAGCCGAGCGTGGTTTTTCTACTAGCGACAGGTGGGTTGTTTTTACTTTATTCCTAGCCTCTAAATTCTATCATATTGGACGGGGTCTATTCTAAGTGTACTGGGGTTAAATAATGATGGGCGATAGCTTATGCATGTTAGTGGGTTCTCTATAGTGTTTAGCGTCGGTTACCGACGGTTGTTCTCTTTTTAACCATTATATGTCAGCGGGCCACCTTCGAGTGCGCGTATTATTACCTTGCTTTCGATTATGCACTTTACCTCATTACTCTTGTTATTTATATTATGATGCTGACATGATGGTGGTTACGGTTACTTGGCTCGAGGTTGCCACACGCGCACCCGCGGTTTGGCCACCGCAAAGGGTGCGCTTTTCCGGAAAAGTGGTCTATGACCCGTGTATACCCACGAGGTGACGTAGTGGGGCCCCTTATTAGTGGTGGGGTTGAGGCGCCGAGGTGCGAGCGGTGCGACCCGTCGGTTTAGTTGTCCGGCGTGGTCGGGTTTCTGCAGGTACGGTATGGGCCGTCGGTTTAGCTGTCCGACGTGTCCGGGTATTACAGGATGCAGGTGTACAGGTTGCTTTTCCTCCTTGGGAGGGTGGTTGCTCCGGTGGTCTTCACGGTTTGTTTTACTATGTTCTCCTGCTCTACTATTTTTGCGTCACTGACATCCCACTTCGTGACAGGGTTCGGACGGGGGGAGAGGTAGGCGGTGGTGAGGACGGGACAGGAGCAGCTGGGTCGCTGGGGACCCTGGACTGTATTTCTTCCTTTATTCTCGCTTTTCATTGCATTGTAGTTATGTGAGAGGTTCGCGATACCCTCGTGGGGTCGGCGTGGATGTCGGTACGGGTTGCATTTAGTGCCCCTTGTGCATTACTTTCCCTTTTATTTCTATCGGCCATTTAAAAATCAAAAAGGCAGAAGCCAAAGAAAGGATTGCGAAAACCGTTTTTAAAATCTAAGTGTCGTGTGGGCACTGGTTTCAAAACCCTGTGGATTTATGGATTACGAAAGGGATTTCAAAACTTGGTGTCGGGTGGGCACCGCTTTCAAACCTTGTGGATTTATGCTGACTTCGAAACTAGCTTTCAAAAACGTAAGCGCCGGGTAGGCGCTCTTTCAAAACTATGGATTTACCCTTTCCAAACTGATCGGCCATATGTTCTTCTTTTAGTAGTTTAGAATGCTGGTTGGTTGTGAATGATTGTTGTGATTGATTGGCTGTGTATGTTGGAACATGTACTGAACGCTACGCCGTGCACGTACAGGGGAGACTCTGTCCGGTTGCAGAGTGACCCTGTATGTGTGGCGGGTCTGGGCACGTGCCGGGGAAGAGCGGTTCTCTTTTAAACAAAAAAATTTACACGTCAAATATTCGACTTTTATGAATCGTTTCCGCTAAAACAAACCCCCGGGGCGTGACACAGAGCCTAGGTTGTAGGTCATTGAGGACTTAGAAACCCTAGGCTTGTGGTTGGACATTAGGATGACTACGTGAGAGTCGTGACTTTTAGCGAGAGTCCTGATCGAGTTTTGTACCTCTCCCAAGAGACGGGATGAGTGATTGGCATGTTTATGCTCCTAAGCGATTATGTTGGCTGCAGACAACATAATGCTGTGGAATTGATAACATGTCTTAGACTTTCGCTGGATTGGGTCGTATGGTTGTTGTGTCCTGATGTTTGTTATTGTGCAGTGGTCTACGATGCCTCTGAGACGTCGTGTAGCGAAGATGGCACATTCCCGCATCTGATGAGTAACCCGAGCAGCGGGAGACAGAGCTATCAGAGCAGAGCGAGACCCAGGAGTTATGGATCCAGATGGCACAGATGTCGGAGGCTGTCTGATGCCAGGAGAAGCCATGGAACGTTTGATGCGCTTGTTGGAGCAGAGAGCATAGCCAGTGGCAGTACCGCTTGAGTGTCCTCCAGTACTCTCTTCCTATGCAGTGGTACCTTTAGTTGTACTTGTGGCACCGACTGAGCGAGCAGCCCCTCCGTGCCGACGAGCAGTGCCGAGGCACCGAGGCAGGGTGGATAGTGGATAGTAGCTGAGCTTAGGGACATCATTGATCGATGGAGCCAGTCCCGGCAGTCTGAACCATCCCGATTCATAGGTTTGAGTTGGAGCCTTTGTAGGCAGAATTGGGGTTGGTGGTGATGGGAGACTCTCGGAGAGCCTCCCTGTGCTAGGGAGTTTATACAGTCGTTGAACTACGCGCTCCAGGTTTCGAGGGACGAGGCGCATAGGATATGTGTGGCTGAGAGTGAATTGCGCCAGGATACGTTTCAGTTTACTCAGTTCCTCCGTTACAGGTTCTGACGCCTCGTTGGAGTAGGCGTTGGGTTTGGAGCGGGGCGCTGCAGTTCCGTTGGATAGAGATCTGCCGCCAGAGGTGAGTTCTGGATATTGGCGCTTGGCGCCGGGTGATGGAGGACAGATCGGCCGGCAGAGACATTTCTGATTTTATTTTCCTGGATAACGGGTTCCCGTGATGCCAGAGATCGGGTGGAACCCGATGGTAGCATCAACCTCTATATCGGAGTGGCGCAGCGGTAGCGTGGATTTGTTATCTGCGGAGGACTTTGACCTTCTGCGAGGCAGACGAGAGGAGATTTGGTTGTTGAGGTCGTTAGAGCACACTGGTTATAGCGACAGTGTGAGAGGTGCTTATGGCGGCACCGGGACCCAAAGATATCTCTGTTGCCACGAGATTCCGGGTGTGATTTCACCTGAGCTGTTGATAATGCCGCCGGTTCGGGAGATAGAGATTGAGTTTGGCGTGGTTCGGGGAACCGCGCCACCCTCGACAGCACCTCATTGGATATTGCCAGTAGAGCTGTGAGAGCTGATGGCGCAGTTGCAGGATCTGATGGATCGAGGGGTCTGTTTGACCTAGTGCCACGCCGTTGATATACGGTGGTGATGCCACATCGTTGATACACGACTGTGAGGGCCCTTTTATGGTTCGTGTGTAGACAGGTCCGAGTATTATTCTGGACCTTTTGATGGAGTCATACTCCGGCAGTTATTGTGTGGTGCGGGTACCTACTTGGAATCAGACAGCCGAGGACCTTGCCTTGATGGCGTTCAGGACACGGTAGGGCATCTTGAGCTCTTAGTGAGGCCAATTGGATTGATTAACGCCCTGCCACTCTTTTGGTTTGAGGAATTGTGCTCCAGCTGTACTTGATTGTATTGGTAACAAGATCCTCCAGGGATATTATGATCTACTCCCAGAGCGACTTGGAGCATGAGGAGCACTGGTGGATGTGTTACTATGCTGTGTGGATGAAGCTGTATGCCAGGTTATTGAGATACAAGTTTTAGCTTTAGAAGCTTACATTCTTGGGTCACCTTATTCTAGCCGTTAGGGTGGCGGTGAAATCCGGCCAAGATGGATGCTATCTGAGATTGGCCGAGACGGACATCTATTGTCGAGACGAGAAGCTTCCTGGACTGGGCAGTGCCAGCAGACCTGGACGAATGGATGATTAGGCTGATACCAGCGCCGATTTTAGCATCGCCAGTGATGGGAGATGGATTTGCGTGTTACAGTGATGCCTCCCATAGTGGCTCTGGAGTTACAGTAGATTATTGTTGAGCATTCAGTATCACCCCGACAGGGCCACTGTGGTGGCGGATACCTAGAGCCGGATAGCTTTCCGGGGTTGAGTTTAATGGTTCCACAGCTGGCGCGGTGTGGACTGTTGAGGAACAGGGCTCGAGGTTGTGTCCCTGAGGGTCCCTTTTGACGGTAGACTGCGGTGAAGCAGTCCCTGCGGCTGGTCAGGATCCGAGAGTGATTGAGCGAGGACCCTAGCCGATTAGGGCTTCTTTTCTTTGGATGACCGTATGGGTATGTCTCGGATCGCCTGGGTGAGCTGGCACCAGGGAGCGGTTTTGGTGCGTGCTACTTTGGTTGTTCTCCTCTTTTCCCCCAGCCTTTTGTTGGTATTCTTGATGGTCCTTCCACGTCTCAGCTCAGGAGTGTTAGGCTTGTGGATTCCTCGCCCGTGATGGACTCGTTTCTTTTGAGATCTACGAGTACTTGTGGTACGAGGGACGCCCGTTGCGAATTCTGGCTCGTGAGATGAGAGAATTACGCAACCGGGCCATGCCGTACTGATTATTATTTTGTTGAGGAGTAATCACGGGGAGTGAGTAGCGACTGGGGAGTTGGAGACTGTGTTGTTGGATGCTTATCCTTGGCTTTGAACTCCCTTTTGAGCCGTGTTTGTTTCGAGGACGAAACTTTCTTTTAGTGGGGGAGGATGTGAGGACCCGGAAATTCCCACGTTTGGATTACTGTTGGATCTGCGGCTTCTGGAGACCCGTGTTGGGTGTTAGAGGTGTTTGCGCGCATATTGGACCCAAGATTTGGACTCGGCATGAAAAACGGATCAAGTTTGCCTTCCCGGGAATTTTTGAGAAATTTTAGAAGTGGAATTTGGCAAATCGGACCTCGGATTTGGATTCAGCGCGCGAAAACGCTCAAAATGGACTATTTACTTATGTTTTTCGGAGCCCGGATGACCCGGCACGGATTTCGAGGTTCGACGGCACTGTTCCGGCGGCCGGAGAGGCGCCGGCGGCGGCGGCGGGCGGCGGAGCGCAGCGGTTGCCGGCGGCGGAGGCGCGCGGTCCACCGCGGAGGCGTGCACCCGGGCGCTCGCCACGTGGCGCCTCCCGGTTGGCGGGCGTAGTGGGCGCGGTCCACGGGATGGCGCGGGTGCACGGTGGACCGGGGGTGGACACGTGGCAGATCTGGGTTGGTGCGGCGTTGTGCGCGCGGTCCACGGTGCGGGGAGCTGGTACCTCGGGCCGCGTGCCCGACAGGCGCGCGTGGGCGCGCGTGGGGCGCGACGTGGGCGCGCTGACCCGCGCTTCCCGCTCGTGGGTGCCACGCGTCGGCCTCTGCTTCGGCCACGTGGCGCAACGCGGGTGGCCCATTTGGCTGTCGCCTGTTCGGGAGGCTACGTGGCTGCCTGGGAGATTTCCGGGCGTGAACAGTAACGGGCTGGGCCCGTTACTGTAGCAGCCCGGAAGATTCGGGCGCTCAGTTTTGGGCCAAAATTCCAAAACAGTTGGATTTTCGGGCTGGGACTATAAATAGGCACTTTGCTGGGGCTTTTTGCCCCCTTTCCCGAGCTCCCTTCCCCTCGCACCCTTAAGCAAAGTTGGAGATCTTCATCTTGCGCATCTTCTGGCAGAGGCCCGGATTTTCTGGAAGCCGCGGCGTCGACGACTTCGGCATCGGAGCGCAGTGTGGCGATTTTTCATCCGAGGCCCGTTATCGTCACAGTTTGATCTGAGAGGTCTACAGAGCTACTCCGTCAGTATTTTTGGACGATTTCTGCGGCGTTGGAATCACGAGAGGTACGTCTTCGACTTTCGTGTTGATCATCTTGCTGGATTCAGAGTTTATGACACGGTTTTCGAGGCATTTCTAAGCCGCTGTTTTCTGGTGGAGTTTTTGGACAGCGGCCCCTTGCCGGAATTTTATCTCCGCACCCGAGTGTCGGATTGAGACGAGCCTATACACTTTTTGGATCTACTCGTCGCAAGGATTATCATTGTATTTTTCCGGGATTTTTCTGAGGCTTGCCCGAAGGTATACTATTCCCCTTTTATCTGTGTTTGAGTTTACAGTTGTGTGGTTGTGAGTGTTTGCGCACCTGTACTGTGGAATTTGTAACTTGGCCTACGGGGCTCGGATTTGGGCGTGCAGGTACCCGTTTCGAAGGTCTCGACGAGACGCTCGCTGTGATATTTTTATCGGAATTTTCAGGGCACTTTCTGCAGGTGGAAATTTCAGATCTTCAGGACTGTCTTCTGCAGATTTTTGTACTTGGTTATTTTGTGGAATAAAGTGTAACCTTGGACCTTTTGTTGTACCCAGGAGTATTTGCGGATGTTTGTGAACCCGTTGGTGTTGAGGATTAGTGGAGGTTGTTGCTTCTGGTATTTTCAGCTGTGGAACTCCGGACTGTTAGCATTTTCAGGTGGGTGGCCTTGTCTTCATGACCTATGGACTGTGCATTAATTCTATCTGTGTAGGGACTTGCATGTTATAGATGTGTTCTATATAGCATGCTAGATTATAGGAATTGATGTTCCTAATGCTGTTAGATGATCATGTGTTTATTTTCCTTCCCTACAAGCTGTTGATTATGGTTATCTTGGAACTTGACCTAGCACCCCGTCATATGTTGCATGTGTAACCAGACTAGTAGAAAACCCTCACTTGGGCTAGGGTTATTTCTGCTTTAGACATCCACACTTCTACTTTCCTGGACATAGTGTTCTTCCTCGCCCGGGTAGTGGGCCGAGTGGTCAGGAGTTATCTTTTAGTGTGGGATGCATGTTACACTCGTGCTTGGGAGCAGAGTGGCGTCTGGTAGATGTAGTTGGTTGTTCATCTGTAGCGGGAGCCGTTTGGGTAGACGGCGGTCCCGAGATGTTTTATTTTTCTTGTTTTATCTGTCGCCGCTGTGCTAGTGGCAGCGGTAGATCAGTGTTAGCAGGACCTTAAACCCAGAACCTTTTTGGACACACATATGATTTTTGTCAACCAAATATTTTCTTCCAAGCATCGTAGGGTCGCCTGAGTCTGTTCCTGTTTGATTGGACGAAGGCATTAGCCCTTCGAGGCTTAGATATAAAACTTGGTTTCAACTGTTTTCCTAAGCAGAACTAAAAATCATTAAATATGGATTTCTTACAGATCAGATGGCTTCAGTAAGAAATGTCACAGTTTTTCCTATAAATTAACCACCGAGATGATTCGAGTGGTCTGGGTTCTAAGGTCTGCCTTTTCTTGGGACGAGAACAACGAGAGGCTATGCCTAGAGCCTGTTCTTGTTTGATTTGGGTTGTAGGTTCTAGTCTTTCAGTGTTCCCGGACCCTTCATTGGGTCAGTGGTTGAGATGTTCGGCCTGTTTGGCCTGTTGAGTCAGCTGTTCGCAGTGGATGCGATGTTGGCCTATTGAGGCAGTTGTTCGCAGTAGATGCGACGTTTGGCCTGTTTGGCCTGTTGAGTCAGCTGTTCGCAGTGGATGCGATGTTGGCCTGTTGAGGCAGTTGTTCGCAGTAGATGCGACGTTTGGCCTGTTTGGCCTGTTGAGTCAGCTGTTCGCAGTGGATGCGATTTGGTGCCATGAGTTGGTAGAATGTGATCTAGAGGTTGTTTTTCTGATTTAGTGGTGGAGGTGGTTCTCCCACTTAGCTTTGAGGATCTTGGGGTTCTGGCAGATCGAGTCGTGGAGGTTTCCCGACTCAGCCATGGTCGTGCATTTATCAGATTGAGTCGTTGAGGGTTCTCCGACATAGCTGTGAGAGTGTTTTGGGCTATTCCTATTCGAGTCGAGGTTCTTTTTCCGACTGAGTTGTGCTTTGAGCTTGGAGTTACCGATCTGTTTGATCGTGGATCATAGCCTGCATGAGCCACATTTGAGCTTGACAGAGATACTTTACAGAGATACTTGAGATGGGTTACTTTTTACTCGAGCGGGTCGCTCCCCTCGAGTGCCACTCCGGAGTAGGCGAGACCGGGTTGTTGTACCGGCGTGAGATTGAGCTTTTCTATCGCGACTTGTCGTTGCATTTGTCCCTCTGGCTGTGCTGGTGTTGGCAGTCATGGACGTCCTACGTAAGTCCGCTCCTCCGGGACGTAACGGCAGTAGGTTGGCACAGGCTTGACTGGACCCGAGGAGGCAGTCAGTTCAGATTGAGTGATCAGAGATGAGAGTTAGTTGTGGCATCATGTTCTTTCTGTCCCACTCTTTGAGCATCTAGATAGAGGCATAGTAGCTGTAGAGTTTACTTTTTCCAGCTTTCCTTACAGCACTGCTTTTGTTACTTTATGCCTCTAGTGGACTTAGTGGGCAGACCGTCGGGCTTGTTGGCGGCACCCACTGAGAACTACTTGGGACGTAGTTCTCACACCCGTCGTGGTGTCTTTTCCCACAGGAACTTCTTCTCCGGTTCCTGTTGTTCCTGTTGCTGATCCTTCTGACCGAGGCGAGGGAGTCGCGAGCTAGTTCCCTACCCGTCGTTGGAGTGTAGCGGTACCCCTTCAGAGGAGAGCTTCAGTAGATTAGTTATTTCATTTTCTTCCTTTGAGAGACTATTGTAGTGAGGATTGCTTTGTATTGAGAGCATGTACACTGTTGTATTTATTGGAGATACCTCCCTGTTGAGTTCTGATTCTTGTATTTGAGGATGTTGTCTGATTATCATTTTTGGGAGGCGGACATTTTGTTTTATTTCCAGTTGTACAGTGATCGATTTAGTTATACAGCAGATTTTTATTTATAGCTCTGATATCTGTTTAGCTGTAGCACTTTTCTTGCAGGTAGGACGCTTCGCCTATACGGGTTTGGCATAGGTGGCGGATCTGTTGGCGAGCCCGGGTCGCAGTTTCGACCCCGGGGCGTGACAGTTGTGCGCCGGGTCCACTGAGCGGGTGCGGGTTGCCTCGGGGCGCATGCGTACAGGGATGGCAGGCGGCAGCACAGTAGCGCACATCGGCGCGCGTTGACGGATTTCCCGCGCTGGACGAGACACGTGTCGACGCTTCGTTGGGCCACGTGTCGCAAGGGGAATGGCGGGCTTCGCTGTTGGCTGTAGAGCGGGCGACGTGGAGGCCCGACAGGAATTCGGGCCCGCACAGTGTTGGGTCGGGCCCAACACTGTAGCGGCCCGGAAGAAGCGGGCGCCCGAAAACAGGGACATGGAGGGAATTAACTCAAAAGATTTTTCCAGCCTATAAAAGCCCCTGTTCCAGCCCTGTTATCTTCTTCTCCGCGCGGATTTTGGTAGAGCAACCTTCAGCAACTTTCCTCCTCTCCCTGTGCTGCATCCATCTGCAGAGTTTGGAGATTTTACGTGGCACGCTTCCCGAGATTTCTATTTTTACGGCGCGGCGCTACGCTCGTCCATTTGTGTTCCCCTTCGTCGCGTTTCGGTGTGCGAGCTCCCCCGGCCTACTCCGACCTCCGTTTCAGGCGATTCTTGCGCCGTTGGATCCGCGACAGACAGAGCTACGATTTTGGTATTTCTGCTTCCCCTAGTTTCGCGCTTTTCAAGGAGTTTTTCCATGCTTACTGGGACCCCTTTTTCTGATGGAATTTCTGGACAGCGGCACCTTGTCGGATTTTTATCTCCGCAACCGGGCATCGGATGGAGACGTGCCTATACACTTTTTTCATCTACTCGACGCGAGGATTATCGCCGTATTTTTATTGGATTTTTCTGAGGCTTGCCCGGAGGTAGATTTTTCTCCCTTTATCTGTGCATGGAAATACAGATATATGGTTGTGTGTTTGTGAGCGCCCTGTGTTGTGGAATTTGTAACTCGGCCTACGGGGCTCGGAATTTGACGTACAGGTACTCGTTTCGAAGGTATCGACGCGAGGAACGCGAATATTTTTGTTGGATTTTTCCGAGTCCGTTCTGTAGGTGAAAATTTCACATCTTTGAGGCTGTTTCCGCAGATTGTGTATACTTGGAATATTTTTGGATTAAGTGTAACGTTGAACCTTATTGTTGTACCCAGGGGTGTTTGCAAGTGTTGCTGGACCCGTTGGATCTGAAGACTCGGATTTCGGGGTACTCTCAGCTGTTTGGAGCCGAGGCTTTCGTGACATGTACCGAGGATGCAGTTTCGGCAGAATTTGGACTGTGAGCGTGTACACACTTCACCGACCCCAGGTTTGCCTTGGATTGAGCACTTCAGGTGGGTAAGCTTAATATTGATAAGGTTTTATATTCTGGTGAATGTAAGTATACTTGTGGGGATGTCGCCCCTCTATGACTGATAGCAGGCATAATTGATGTACAACCGATATGAGCGAGAGGTAAGCAAGGAATGGCCTACTTGGGTGAGATTGATATACCATAGTAGGAATACTTTAGCATGCTTTGCTAATATATGTTACACCCACTTTTATCGTTTCCGAGGACAAAAGCATGCTTGTTTGGACATGTAGCTAGGCCATCTTTTACTGCTGCACTACATATTGGAACTTGACTTAGGAGAAACCATGCTTTTCCTTTCTCATTCTTTGTTAGTCAAGTGGTCAGTGTTGCTCGGGTTCGAGCAGGGGTTCTGGGTAGTGTAGTCAGGACTTGGTGTCTGGGACAGGTTGGTTTAGTTGTGGGGCTTTGCGGCAACCGCGGATATTGGGCGGTTGACCGCATATTTATTTATGCACCGGATTGGGTATATGATTTCTCTAGTGGACAGAGTTTCCCACTACTTGATTACTTTTGCATCTGATTGAGAACCGAGGCTTTCTTTAGTGGTTGGGCTTTCCCACTTAGATCAGTGTCATGATCCAGTCCTGCTGATTTATTCTACTATGATACTTGTTACTCTGAGTCCTTGAGACTCCTATCCCCTATCGGTGTTATGCATTGGCTCGCATACCCGATTTGGCAGGCATAGAGTGTGCGATATACATACTCTGAGTCCTTGAGATTCTTATCCCTTATCGGTGTTATGCATTGGCCAGCATACCCGATACGTCAGGCACCTTTGAGTCCTTGAGACTCCTATCCCCTATCGGTGTTATGCGTTGGCCCGCATACCCGATTTGGCAGGCACAGCAGGCAGTATCAGTTTTACTAGTGGCACTAGGTTGAGGTCATAGTAGGCATAGCAGGCATGGCAGGCATAGCAGGCATAGCTGGCATAGTAGGCATAGCGGGCATAGCAGGCATGGCAGGCATGGCAGGCATAGCAGGCAGGCATAGTAGGCATAGCAGGCATGGCAGGCATAGCAGGCATGGCAGGCATAGCAGGCATGACAGGCATAGCAGGCATGGCAGGCATAGCAGGCATAGCAGGCATAGCAGGCAATGCCAGGGATTACTGGTCTATCGATTGGGTTGATTGTGCACTTCAGGTGCTAGTGGTTGCATACCATTCTTTGGTTCTCCCATTTTGGGCATTTAGATAGAGGCATGATAGCTGTTGAGAGTCTCCAGCTTCCTTATTTCAGTCTTTACGGCTTTGGTTAGTTTTTGTCTCTTGAGGACTTGGTGGGCAGACCGTCGGGCCTGGCGGTGTTACCTACTGAGAACTCCCTTTTTGGTGTAGTTCTCACACCCTTTGGGGGTTTTCCCCCTTCTTTTTTTCCTTCATCTTCTTTGTTTTGCAGAGTCTTAGCGGGTGTTGCTGATTCTGCGGTTGTTGATCGAGGTGAGGGAGTCGCGAGCTAGATCCCTACCCATGTTTGGAGAGTAGCGGTACCCCTTCAGAGGAGAGCTTCAGTAGATTAGTTGTTTTATTTTCCTCTTTTGAGAGACTGATGTAGTGAGGATATGATATGTATTGAGAGCCTGTACACTGATGTTGTGACGCCCCACTTCCCAGGGGGTCACCAATCCTAGAACTACTCTAGCTCTAGCACGCTTAACTCTCATGTTCCTCTTGGATCTTGCTACCATCCAAAATGCTATAGCCGGGTTAGAGATTTAGTCCTATTATATCATTTATATAGAGGACTAATCCAAATTCCGGGGGTGTTACATTCTTCCCCCCTTTAAGCCCTGACGTCCACGTCAGGCTCAAGCACACTCACAAGCACCAGGCGATGTGAGACTCGTCTCGCTAGCCTTAGCCGACCTTGTGAGGAGCTGCACTCCACTCACAACGGTCATTAGCCGGGGAGCCTCGCTCTACCCGCTATATAACCCTGGCTCAGCCGAGACTCATCTCACATTTCCGGCTGGTGAATGGCTCCGATACCAACTGTGACGCCCCACTTCCCAGGGGGTCACCAATCCTAGAACTACTCTAGCTCTAGCACGCTTAACTCTCATGTTCCTCTTGGATCTTGCTACCATCCAAAATGCTATAGCCGGGTTAGAGATTTAGTCCTATTATATCATTTATATAGAGGACTAATCCAAATTCTGGGGGTGTTACAGATGTATTTATTGGAGATATCTCCCTGTTGAGTTTTGAGCTTAGTATATGAGGATATTGTATGATTATCATTTTTGGGAGATGGGCATTGTTATATTATTTCCAGTTGTACAGTGGTTGATTTTAGTTATACAGCAGCTTTTCATTTTAGCTCTGATATCTGTTAGCTGTAGTGCTTTTCTTGCAGGTAGGACGCTTCGCCTATGCGGGGTTTGGCATAGGTGGCGGATCTGTTGGCGAGCCCGGGGCGCAGTTTCGACCCCGGGGCGTGACAAAAATATATCCGAAACCCCTAAAAAAACTCAAATCTGGGAGGAGTGGAAAATACAAAAATCGTAGATTTACCTCTCGTGAATCCGTCGCTGTGAAAATCGTCCAAAAATTCCGTTGGAGTAGCTCTGTAGACCTCGTGGACCGAAATGGGACGGAAATGGGCCACCAACAAAAGAACGTCGCACTGCGCTAACTCGCCGAAGACATCGATGCCGCGGCCTCCAAAAATTCCGAAACTCCTTCGCAAGATGCAAAACAAGATGAAGATCAAAGTCACTTGAGGGCTCAGAGGCAAAGGAGCTCGGAAAAAAGGTAACAGGCCAAAGAACACGGCCTATTTATAGCCCTCACCCAAAAGCCCACAAAATCCCCCTTTATTGGGTTTTTGGGCCCAATTTCCGGGCGCCCGAAACTTTCAGGCTGCTACAGTGCGCCTAAAAGCTCCCCCGGCCAGGCCCACGATCAGCGCCGAATCCTCCTGGCTCCGACACGTGTCCCGAATAGCGGACAGCGCGTGCGGAGCCAGCAGGCGTGCGCCACGTGCCCCGACCGCCGAACATGAGGCGGTGGCGCCCCCACGTCGGTCGGTCACCTGCCCTACCTGCCCCGCCTGCTCCCCCTGGCGCGTGGACCGCGCGCGCGTGAGCCGGCCACTCCGAGGCCGCCACGTGGCCCGCCCTGGTCCATGCGCCAGCCAGTACGTTTCCGTGGACCGCGTCGCGAGAGCCCGCCAATCGCAGGATGCCACATGTCCCCTGCGCCGGGGTCCATGCTCCAGCGCCAACACTCTGTAGACCGCGCCGCATGCGCCGGCCAATCCGAGGCTGCCACATGGCACAAGGCTGGTCCACGACTTCCCCCATGCACCAAAATGCGCGGAAAACTTCCGGGAGTCTATTTTTGGGCATCCGGACTCTGAAAAAGCAAGTAAATAGCCGATTTTCGACCTTTTCCGCGCTAAATCCAAATGTTACCTCGGATTAGCCTAAACCACTTTCTAAGTTCCGACAAAAACAGCCGAAGGGCAAGCTCAATCTAGAGGCCTCACAGAGTCCGTCCAACGAGTCCATTTGACGCGTTGCGGGTCCGACACACCAATAATAGGTATTCCACATCGTGGGTCATGGGAGAAGCTACACGGGGATCGGGGCTACTACACATACAGTCTGTTGGATTGTTATATGTAGTTAGTTTTGAGAGTTTTCTTTTGAGAGATTTATGTATTGTGAGGATCAGACTTGTACCATTTTGGAGTTGTATTTTATATTTCAGTAGCTTACTTTCCTCGTTCTAATATCTGTATAGCTGTAGTATTATTTTTGCAGGTTAGACGCTTCGCCTATGTGGGGCTTCCTGTATAAGCGGCGGATCTGTTGGCGAGCCCGGGTCGCAGTTTCGACCCTGGGGCGTGACACGCTTATTTTACTTTTTTCGTTATCGATGACATATGAGCATTTGGTGACCACGTGCTTTATGGTAAGGAGACCATAAGCGTGGAGGCGGTTACGGCGGCGCTTCTCTCGAATGAGATGCAAAAGATGACTCAGGAGTCCAGCATGCGGAGTCATGATACAACTTTAATAGTAAAAGCGAAGATGGATGTAAAAACATTGGCGACCGGAAGTAGACAAAAGAAACCGCTATCCGAGGTGAAGTGCTTCTATTGTCACAAAAAGGTCACATTAAGTGCAATTGTCATAAGATTCAGTATGACTTGAATGAGCTAAAGCGACAGAAGGAAACAACTGTTACGGATCAGGACAAGGAGACGTCAGCGAGGCGCAGGCAGCAGAATCGGAGATGATCGATTCTGATGTGCTATATGCGCGACTGGTGATACTAAAATTTCGGATGATGTATGGGTGTTTGATTCGGCATGTTCCTTTCACGTATGCCTGAAAAAGGAGTCTTTTGCTACCTATAAGGCGAATAAAAGGTGGAAAAGCTCTTATGGGGAAGTGGGACAGCGTGCAAAGTTTAGGAGTCGGCACGGTGAAAAATCGGATGCACGATGGGGTCGTAATGACGTTAGACAGGTGTATGATACGTCTTGGTTTGAAGCGGAATTTGATCATCGTTAGGTGAGTTGGATTCGAAAGGTTGCAAAATTTTAGCTTCAGGTGGAGCTATGAGGGTCCAAAAATGAGATTGAGTCCGTGTGCGTGGTGACAAGCGCGGGAACCTGTATATTCTGAACGGGAGCACAATCAGAAACGAAGCGAAAGCAATTTGAGTTTCAAAGGTTCGCGAAGGCGCAATCTCTCAAGATGGAGTGGAAGAATGCGGCAACATCGAGCGGCGGAGACAAGTTCAAGGTGGAGCTTGCGGATGAGCTCGACGTAGCGGTTGAAGATTACAAATCAAACCAAGGTGGAGATTATTAGGATTGGTCAGTTTTGTAATTAAATCTTATTTGATTAGAATTAATATTTAAATCGGTAGGAATAATTAATTTAGATTTAAATATTAATTAGAATATGATTCCTATATATATATTACTATATTGGGTACGTTCTAGTTGATGCATTATATATAATGCATTAAGGTTTAAAATCTAAGCAAGGAGTACCGACTCAAGTTTTGAGGTGACCGCACTATACAAGAGAGAAGTCTTCTAGGTTTATAGAAGACGAGAGAAGGGTGAGAGAGATTCAGGAGGAGGGCTCGAGTTGAAGCTACTCTATTGTAGAAGAAGAGTCGGTGTAATTCTTCTCTTGTTTAATGAATCTTATTTCACCCGCATATTTTCTGTTTGGGCTTTTATCTCTTTGTAGTTGTATTTGTTCCAGTTCTATTGAGAAGACGAGTTTATGATAAAAATCTGATATTACATTTTCTCTGCGGAATCCCAACTGTAGGTGGTATCGAAGTGGATTGCGGTATCGGAGCAGGTTACGGATTCACAGAATCTCATACCGGGGCGAGTACCGGATTCCCAATAGAGTCTTTTGATATAATAAAGTTGTAAAATTACAATCAAAAAATAATTATAGAACTAGTATTATATTTTACTAAATCTACCAGCCAAATCATCCTAAAATTAACTCTGTAAGTGTTTTTTTTTTTTTTTTTTTTTCCAAACTCTTGCATTTGAAATTTTTATTTTTGCAACTACAGACTCTAAACTTTATTAAACTTTATTATATTATATACTTTATTAGACTTTAAACTTTATTAGTATATAGTCTTTTTTATCATATTGTCTCTCAATGGTATATCATATACAAAGTCTCATTAAACATTAAAATATAAAATAATATATATTTTCTTTTCAACTTCATTTTTTTTTTTTTTTTTTTGAAAAAAAATGAACAAGATTTTTGCGATTTGACTTTTAGGCCCCATTTGGTTAGGAAACAAAAGAGGGATAAGAAGTTTTCCTCCTCTTGTTTCCCAAATACAAATGTTGAGGGTGGGACAACTGTTCGCCCCCTCGTTTCTCTCTCCCGACTTGATGCTGTTACCCTTTTTTTGTTTCCAACACATCTTCTTCCTCATCCATCTCTTACTCCTTTTGCCTCACCTCCTCCTCAGCCCTCTTAACTGTTCGAAACCCTAGTTGTGGTCGTGCGGTCTCCCCGAAGAACCCTTCGAACGATACCTGCATGGCCTTTGCGCTCGCTGCGAGCTTGTTGCCTTCCTCGACCTTGCGTGCTCCCTCGGCCTCCCCGAAGCAACCCTCTTCCTCTCTGTTTTCCAACCAACGGTGTCCCAGGGTTTTCGTAACTCTCCATTCACCTCTCCGAACCACCTTGATGCCTTATCCGGCCGGCGGATCTTGTAAATCTGCCGCGAGTCCCGACCTCGGCAAGCTGTGGAATAGAGTTTGTACCCTCGGTCTTGCCCTCGCCCTGAACAGCTATTTTCGGCGCTCTAAACCTATCTTGTTGCTCGCCTCTTCCCTCTTGGCATCTCGTTGCCTCTGGGGTATCCGTATGACGACGATCGTCCCGATCTTTTACCGGGGCCGATCCATTGCCTGCGGCTTGCGTATATCTGCCTCCAAATTAATTTGTAAGTTCGTTAAATTTGTGGGTTTTGTGATTTCTAACCTTTGATCCGAACTGTACAGTCCATAAGCTCGATTTTGGTTAACTCATTGCACAAAGAGTTGTGTGTAGAATTTGTATGTATTGCTTGGGTCGCGTTGCACTGGTCCCTCGTCGCCGCTTCGTGCGACAGCCGTGTCGTGCGCGTTCTATTAAGGTGTTGTAAACTGTGATTAAGCGACATTCTTGGTCCTCTGCAGACACTATAGATCCTGCAGATATCTCCTTATTGCATAAGGTTTTGTTATAACAAGATTTGTCACTAAATCTCAGTGTGCCTTATCCTTATTATTATTGTCTTTTACAATAATAACTATTTGTGATGACATATGTAATGTAATGTGATGCTATATGCCTCTCTTCATCCTGTGAATGCTATGCTCTATATATAATCTTGACCACGGAGGATGTTTATTTTAACTGTTAATAATCTCAGTGTGCCTTATCCTTATTATTATTGTCTTTTACAATAATAACTATTTGTGATGACATATGTAATGTAATGTGATGCTATATGCCTCTCTTCATCCATGTGAATGCTATGCTCTAACTATTA
>JAQNDB010003391.1:0-29691 GCA_029204045.2 Tillandsia leiboldiana | reverse complement strand
TGCCAACATAACACCCCGGTACAAAGGCTCGCAAGCCTCGCTTTTCAAACACTAAACTTCCCCTGGGACAACCTAAAGCTCACGTACCAACTTTTCTTTCCAAATTACTCAAACCTACACAATCCTGCAAAATCCTTCCCAAATGCCAGCGCATATTTCACCTGCTGCAAAGTGCCCAGAAAAATCCAATAAAAATACCACAGTAATCCTCGCGTCGATACCTTCGAAACGAGTACCTTCACGTCCAATTCCGAGCTTCCTACACTGAGAAACAATTCGGACAAGGGAACCGCCCCGAATCAAACTACACTCAAAAACTGTAGCAACAATTACTGTTCACAGATAATCTTCACCTTCGAGAAATATTCAGAAAATTCCAAGAAAATTTGGGCATATTCCTCGTGATGTGTAGATGCAAATCGCCTCTTGAATCGCCCCAATCCGATGCCTGTGCGCGAAGATATCACCAAAACACCGCGCCGCTGTCCCAGAACTCCGCCCAGAAAAAGGGGTTACAAGATGATCCGAAAGACCCATGAAAAGCTCGGAATGGGAAAAACCAGTAAACATGGGAAACATAGCCCTACCTGTCATGAAGCCAACGGCGCAAGAATCACTGAAAAAGGTGCTCGGGGTAAGCCGGGGGAGTCCTCGCACCAAAACGCGACGAAGAAGACCACAAACGAACGAGCGTCGCGCCGCGCCGTAAAAATAGAAACCTCGATAAGCGTGCCACCAAAAAATCCCAAAACTTTGCAGAAAGATGCAGCCAAACACGAGGATCCAACTTTGCTGAAGGCACCCCGGCGAGAAGAGGCTCGGAAATGGTGGAAAAAGGGAGAAGAAGAGAGCTCGGATCGCTATTTATAGGCAGCTGAAACAATTGGAAAATACCGGATATGTCCGAATTTCCGGGCGCTGGGAATTTTCGGGCGCGCACTGTAGCACCCGAAATCCCCGCGCCCGAACACTGTAGCCGCCCGAATCCCTCCTGGGCCGCCACGTCGCCCGCCAAACAGCGGACAGCAACCCCAGCCGCTCCCCCGCGCGACACGTCGCGCCCCCCAGACGCCGACACGTGTCCTCCCAAGCGCGGGAATCCGCCCGACCGCGCCCACGTGCGCCTGACGCCGCCGCCTGCCACCCTGCCGCGCACAGTAGACCCCCCAATCGGAGAACGCCACGTGTCATGCCACTGCCTAGTGAACCCGGTGCACGAAATCGTGTGGACCGAACCAATGCAAACCTGCCACGTGTCACCCCCGGTCCACCGTGCGCCCCGCACTCCCCCGTAGACTGCGCCCCGCGGACCGGCCCACTCCCGAGCCGCCACGCGTCCCGCCCCCGGCGCACGCCTGCCGCGTGGACCGGGCGGCCCGCGCCTCCGTCCGCCGCGCTGCCTGCGGCCGCTCCGCCGCTGCCGCCGCCGCCGGAAACACTGTTCCGGCGTGAACAGTGTCCAGAGCCCAAAAATAACAAGTGGGTAGTCCGTTTTAACCGTTTTCGCGCGCTGAATCCGAATTTGATGTCCATTTCACCAAATTCCAACTCCAAAATTTGCCGAAGGCATCCGGAAAGGTAATCCTTGGTCCGAACTTCGCACTGAGTCCAATTTAAATATCCTTGGCGCGCGAAACCACTTTTGGAGCTCCGACGGAGTCCAATGATCACCCACGTGATCCAAAAGCACACTGAGCCCAACACTAATGTCCAAATGGGGCACAAATCTCACCAACACGCCACATAGGCCTCCGGGAGCTGTAGATGATCCAGTAATCTCGTCGTGGGGATCCAGGTCCTCACAATAAGTCATCAATGCGCGGCAAAGGGTACTTGTTCTTGATGGTCACTTTATTCAGCTCCCGGTAATCCACACACAGTTGGAGTGAACCATCCTTCTTCTTCACAAATAGCACCGGCGCTCCCCAAGGTGATACACTCGGCCTCACAAAACCCTTGTCCATTAAATCCTGGAGTTGCGCCTTTAACTCCCGCAGCTCGGCCGGTGCCATTCGGTAAGGAGCCTTAGAGATTGGCGCAGTTCCTGGAACTACGTCAATCAAAAACTCAACCTCCCTATCCGGCGGCATATGAACTAGCTCTGGAGGAAAAACATCCGGGTACTCATGGACAATAGGGATATCCGTGAGTCCCGGTGCCGCCGTAGGCTCCTTAACCACCGATGCCAAAAAGGCCACGCATCCACTGCGCATCATCTGCCTCGCACGAGAGGTCGAAACCACAGAGGCAAAGAAAGCACTCTGGCACCCCCTGTAAACGAACACCTCCTGGCCTGGCTCGCTAAAGGTAACAGTCCTCGCGGCGCAATCAATCGTCGCGAAATAGCGAGCCAGCCAATCCATCCCCAGTACAATGTCGTAATCTTGCAGCTCACTAAGGACCATAAGGTCCGCTGGCAAGATCCAGGACTCAATCTGAACAGGGCAAGACCAACAACACTCCTCTACATGCAATGTATGATCAGGAATCCGTACCTCTACTGCACGTGGCAACCGACCTAACACTAGTCCATGAGATGATGCAAATACTCTACTGATAAAAGAATGTGATGCACCGGTATCAAATAAAGTGCGAGCTCTAGTACCAAGAAGTAAAGTGATACCTGCCACCACGTGGTCGGCTGCCGTGGAGTCCCCTACCTGGGCGGCGTAGACTCGCCCGCTCTGAGCTGGTGGTCGGTAATCTGCAGGGTGGGAGGAAGGAGCCCTGCTCGCTGGAGCATAAGGCCGCTGCTGGGGCACTGAAGGGGCTGATGCCGAGGAAGGAGCTGTCGACGCTGCAAAAGGGCAAGTGGCTCGCATGTGACCAGACTGTCCACAGATATAACATCGTCCCCACCGCTGATCACAAGTGCTAGGAAAGTGCGGCCCACCACAAAAGACACATCTCTCAGACGACTGGGACTGTCGGGACTGCTGCTGTGGTCTCCGAGACTGCTGCTGCTGCTGCCGCTGTGGCTGTCGCTGTGACCCCTGCTGTCGCGACTGCGACCTCTGCTGCTGCGAATGCTGCTGCTGTCGCTGGGGCTGCTGCTGCTGCTGCTGCTGTGGGGGTCTCTGGGATCCACCAGACCCTCGCCGCTCCGAACGCCCACGGCCCGTAAACTGCGGCGGTGGTGGTCGGGGCGGCCTCCATGAACTGGCCTGTCCCCCCTCGTCTGGCATTGGCCGCTTCCTCTCAGAACTCTGAGCGGCCAAGCCCCCACGTCTAGCGACGACGTGATCTCCCCTCTCGACCCACTGTGCATGATCCACTGCCTCTGATAAAGTCTGAAGCCTCTGGGCGTGTACCAAGGTATAGATCTCGGGGCGCAAACCTGTCTCAAACAGCTCCACCTGGTGCAGCCCATCCCTGGCAACATAGGGTACGCAGTTGAGCAACTGCGTAAACTCCTGATAATAATCCCATACCGTCCTGTCCCCCTGCTGGAGATTCTTCAAATCATCCTCAAGCTTTTTCTTCACGCTCGTGGAGAAATAGGTGTCAAGGATCAACCGTCTAAACTCCGACCAGGGTAGCTGTCGGGTGATCTGAAACTCTAAGGGCTCGACCCGACGCCACCAAGCATCTGCATCCCCCTCTAGGCAATGTACAGCCATATGCACTCTGAACCTGTGGTCAATGAAGAAGTCTCTGAACAACTTCTCCATTGCTGCCAGCCATGATCCTATCTCCGATGGGTGAGTGCTCCTCCCAGAGAACCTAGGTGGTCCACGCTTACAGAACTTGGCGAGTTTGTCAGCAAACTCCTCCTCCTCCGCCGGGGTCAACGGCCTGAACACTCCCTGAGCCCCACTGCTCGACGACGGTGCCGTAGGGACTAATGGAATAGCCGGCGGTACAACTGGTGGTACAGGGGCCTCTACAGTAGTAGGGGGAGGGGCCCCAACCTGCGTAAGCAACTGCTCGAACCTCTGCTCCTGTCGGCGGTGGCTCTCCGCCAACTGGGCCACCATGGCCCTCAGCTCACTCAACTCAGAAGGCCCAGACTGCTCCGGCTCCTCCGGGGGCGTAGGAGTACCCCGAGTAGGAATCTGCCGCCTAGGAGGCATCCTGTCACACAAAATCCACGGGTCAGTAAACCAAACCACTCTCGACCCAATCAAGCGAAAGTCATGGACATTCCCCTATTTCTGTAACCTTATGTTGTCTGCAGCCAACATAATAGTCCCCCAGAAATAGGCTATGCCAATCCCTCTCCACTCACAGGAAGAGTTAACAACCAATTACCGACTTTCGCACAATATCACGTCACTCACGCTCTGCCTTCCTAGGGTCTGCCAAAAGCCTAGGGTTTCCTAAGTCCCAACTGACCTATCCCTAAGCTCTGATACCAACTTAATCTGTCACGCCCCGGGTGTAAACCAGAACCCGGGCCCGTCCACAGATCCGCCGTGCACACGGAATTTTCCGTGTACACGAAGCGCTGATAACCTGCTCAGATATAAAACAAGTAATAAAGGAGCATAAAACAGAGCTAAACTAAAACTAATACAACTCAGACAAATGCTGGAAATGAAAGTACAGTAAGCTCTCAAAAATATACAAGTGTCTCTCCCAGCTCACGAAATATATACAACCAGCTGGCCGCAGCCAGACCCAAAATAAAAGGAAAATACAACCGTCTGAGTGTACAGGGGATACATCAAAACTACAAAACTCCAACTCGGGGCAGCAGCTATCTAATCAGCGATCCTCTTACCTCGATCCAGGGAAGAGGGTCCCGCGACTCCCGCAGAAGACTCTACAAAACAAAGGGGAAAAGAAAAGGGAAAACAGTGGGGGTGAGAACTACTATAAAAACAGTAGCCTCCCCTAGTGGGTAGACCTCAAACTCAGAAATACCCACTAGGACTACTAGAGGCGAAAATGAAATAAAGGTAGTATGCTAAAGGTAAGTCTACTGATGATAAAGCTACCCCTAGTATGCCTCTAAAATGCCTAGCTGTCAAAATCGCTAGAAGTATGCATCAGTATGTCAAAACCTGGCCAACCAAACCCAATCAATACACCAGTCAACACTGGTACTGCCTGCTGTACTGTCAACTCGAGAACCCAGTATCTGATCGGCACACGGCACGATCCTCAAAGTACCCAATCGACCGGCACACGGCTCGGCCCTAAGCCTACTCCGGAGTGGCACTCGAGGGGAGCGACCCACACGAGTAAAAATATGTAACCATAAGTATCTGATGTAGCAGGACTGGATCAAGACTCTAAACGAGTGGGTAAGACCATCCACTAAAGAAGCCCGATCCCTCACCTCCAATCTGATGCAATAATAATAATACTAGTAAGCCGGTCAACCGCCCACAGTCCGCGGTTGCCGCAACACTCGACCATCCATCCCCGACTGTCCCAACTCTGAACATCTGAACTACACAATCCTCTACAACTAGACTACAGGAGAATGAATAGAAAGCATGGTTTCTCCTAAGTCAATTCCAGCATGTATGTGTAGCAGAAAAAGGTGGCCTAGCTAGATGACCATTGAAGCATGCAAAGTCCTTTACTTGATAAACCCCTTTCAATTATTCTAACATATGCAACATTAAATGTTTGGACCCTCCGATGTACACGTGGCATGATATACGATACATGATACAATTTAGATGCACAATCTACTAGCAAGTACCCCTTATACAACATTCATTTTAACCACAAGCCCAAACCTTCCCTCAACATACAACATGATATGGCTATAGCATTCCTTCCAACTAATTAAATTGCATATCTAAACATGGAAACACCACTTACTAACTTGTAGCCTGCTAACAATGCAAGTATTAGCAAAGGAACCTTAATATCATGCAAGCATGCTAGATACATTCATATTTAATAACACATAATCGTGGCATTCCAATAGGCCTAGTGACATTCACAAGTAGGAGGTTCACAACATCACCCACCTCGAGCGCTATTCCAAAATTCCCAAAGGCGAAGTCCAAGATCAGTCCAACACACCACCAATCTGTACAAAATACCCCAAAGGAAAAATACATAAGCTAAACATCCACGCTTTCCAGAATCTGTCCCCCAAATCAGCAGTCCACAATTCACTAATTTTTACCTGCGAATAACGCCCAGAAAAATCCAAGAAAAATACTATCGCGATCCTTGCGACGAGCCCGTCGAAACGAGTACCTGCACGCCCAATTTGGAGTTTCCTACGCTGAGATAAAAATCCGACAAGGGGTACACCCCAAATCCAAACTGCACTAAATTCCTGTAACAAGGAACCACAGAGAAAGGAGATTCTCACCCTCGAGTAAAATTCAGAAAATTCTGAGAAAAATCCAGGAGACTCCTTGCGAAGCGTAGATGAAAATTGCCTTTTGAATCGCCTCGTTCCGACGCCTGAGCGAAAAGATATGGCAAGAACACTGCAGTGCTGTCCCAAAAGTCCGCAAAGAAAAAGGGTCAAATGGGTGCTAAGAAAACTCCAAGATCAGCATGGAAATCGAGGAACCATAAAACACAGGAGTTGAAGCCCTACCTGTCGTGAGTCCAACGGCACAAGAATCGGCGAATTCCGAGGTCGGGGTGGGTCGGAGGAGTCCAAACACTGAGAAGGGGCGAAGAGGATCGCCGGAGAACAAGCGTCGCGCCGCGCCGTAAAACGGTGAACCTCGGGATGCGTACCTCCAAAAATCTTCAAACTTCTCCAAAGGGTAGTGCACTGAGGGAGGAAAAACTCTTGTGAAGGGAGCTCAGCGGAAAGGGGGCCCAAAAAGCCAAAAGAACAAACAAGGAGGGCTATTTATAGGCCCAGCCCAATAACACAAAAATCCGGATTTCCGGGCGCATGTTTCGGGCGCACTGCGCCCGGAAACCGGTTGCATGCATCCTGTCCGACGCGCCCGAAATCCTCAGGTGCTGCCACGTCGCCCCACAACAGGGGACAGCCGTGCAGTGCGACCGCCGCGCGCCACGCGTCCCCCCGCGGTCAGCGGGGGTAGGTACGGCCCGCCTATCGCGTGCCGACACGCGTCGCACTCAAGTGCGGCCGACAGCCCACCTGGCGCTACAGTGCGCGCGCGCCGTCCCGAGGCGCCCCTCTGCGCACTCCGGGGACCGAGACCACGTGAGCCAGCGAATCCCACGCCGCCACGTGTCATGCGCCCGGTCCACCGCAAACCCGCAATTCCAGTGAGCCGTGCCGCGTGCGCGCCCGCCTACCTGGGCACGCCACGCGTCCACCCGCCGCGGTCCATGCACCGCCGCGCCACTGCGTGGACCCAGCCGCGTGAGCCGGCCAATAAAAGGCCGCCACGTGGCTCGGGCCGGTCCACGTGTCACCCCCATGCACCGAAAATCCCCAAAATCTTCCGGAAGCCCGCATTTGGTCATCCGGACTCCAAATTCAACGAGCAAATAGCCGTTTTCAAGCGTTTTTCCGCGCTGAATCCAAATCTAACCTCAGATTGGCCCAAAACCTTTTCTAAAATTCGGCAATTACAGCCGAAGGCCAATTCCGCTATTAAAGTCTCACAAGGTCCATCTGTGGCACCCCTTCGATGCACCATGGGCCAGACACCAACACTAGGTGTTCTACACAATGGATTCACCGGAAAGTTGCATGGGAAAACCAGTACACTACACTTCGTGTGACGCCCCACTTCCCAGGGGGTCACCCATCCTAGAACTACTCTAGCTCTAGCACGCTTAACTCTCATGTTCCTCTTGGATTTTGCTACCATCCAAAATGCTATAGCCGGGTTAGAGATTTAGTCCTATTATATCATTTATATATAGGACTAATCCAAATTCCGGGGGTGTCACATTCTTCCCCCCTTTAAGCCCTGACGTCCACGTCAGGCTCAAGCACACTCACAAGCACCAGGCGATGTGAGACTCGTCTCGCTAGCCTTAGCCGACCTTGTAGGGAGCTGCACTCCACCTACAACGGTCTTTAGCCGGGGAGCCACACTCTACCCGCTATATAACCCTGGCTCAGCCGAGACTCATCTCACATTTCCGGCTGGTGAATGTCTCTGATACCAACTGTGACGCCCCACTTCCCAGGGGGTCACCCATCCTAGAACTACTCTAGCTCTAGCACGCTTAACTCTCATGTTCCTCTTGGATTTTGCTACCATCCAAAATGCTATAGCCGGGTTAGAGATTTAGTCCTATTATATCATTTATATATAGGACTAATCCAAATTCCGGGGGTGTCACACTTCGGGATCCGGATTGCAAGGTCTGATCCGGATCCTGAACATGTCCCATGTCCAGTTTTTGATTTTTATGCAATTAAAAGATCATCCAAGTGTTTCTACACTATAAGAAAGTATTCGAATCACCACAATTATTTAGTTAAACATACCTGATCCTTTTGAATACTTTCTTCTTGAGATTGATGTAACTGATCCACAATTCTTCAACTTCAATCTTCAAGACTCAAGACACTAAGTGTCAACTTGAGCTCTTGTTGAATCTTCTCTAAGTCTTTGATTGCTGATTGACAATTTAATCCCTTTAAGACTCCGACTCAACTCACTGACTTGACTCACGAAATATGCCAACACCAAAAAGCCGTAACAATCTCCCCCTTTGGCAATTTCGTGACAAAACCCAAAAATACATAAAAGCGCTCAAGTCACTCATCTTAAACCAAAAAATCGAAACTCAATGTCATCACCAAAACATTGATTTTCTTTGCGTGAAAGATCCAATAAATACAAAATTACATTTGAACCAAACAGTCCTAGAACATACTCTATGACTTAGGACTTGGAGTCTTAAAGTGATGTAATTCCTGCAAAACAAAACTCCAAACAAAATCAAACGTCAGTCGTTAGAAATTAAAATCCTACATTTGATTCATCCTTTTGGTTCTTTTGTTTTTCCCAGCTCTTTCAACCTTTCTTTGTCTCCCCCTATCTTGAGCATCTCTAACATGTTCTCCATGTTCTTGAGCATCTATGTTCTCCCCCTTTGTGATACGATCATCATTTTCCGTTCTCCCCCATTTTTCAATTTTCGTTTCGTTTGTCCTCTCTTGATGATCTCATCTCCGTCATTTCTCTTCTCCCCCTTTTTGTCACAAATTGTCAAACAGTGAACATACTAGACAAAAGGAAATCACTAACAATATTAGTTCATAGAGAAAGAGAGATAAAAGCTCAGTTCTGGTATATAACAAAAATGCAGATTCCGTACCTGTACCAGAAAGCAAAAATCAAATAATTTCTTGAAACAAAACCAGATTTTAGAATCTTTTCAAATACCGATTTGTATTCCATCAAGAAATCAATTTAAGTGCTTTAAACAGTGAATTCACACAGATGTCATTCAATCCAATTAATTTCACAAAATTAAAAAGATTTACTCCAAAATCATGAAAAATAAAGGTAAAACATTATAAACCGTTTTTCATATTATATTCATCAAACACAAGTCATCAAAAATAATCTTGAGATCCAAAGTCTATCAAGATGTAACGGATTTACAAAGATGACATACGGAGATTTCCAAACGACATCAATCTTGAATTCTACCCTTTCAAATTGAGATAATCACTAAAATACCTAAGGGTGGCTCTTTGAGCATCTTTCAACTATCCCACCTTATACCAACCAGGAGATTGTTCAAAATATAAGAGTTTTGCATATAAATCTCCAAATGCTTCAACTAAAGATTTTCTCATAAAATACTATCAAGCATCCATAACATGTGGTAGCTTCACACACAAACCGGACGACCGGGGTGGCAGCTCTTTCCAGCATGTGGTGGTAGTTTTCACACTCCTTTCGGATGTAACTCTTTCCACATCTTTTGCAAATCATTTCAATACCCTTGTAAGAATGCAATTGCTTACGTGAAAGAATTAAATCCCAAATTTTAGTCTATCGGTTGTCTCACGTTTATCACAATGAACTCACACAACCGAGATAGATTAAGCATCTAAAGATCACACATGATTTCTAAAATTTGATGCTTATAATATCAAAAACTCCTATAATGAAGTATCTTCAAGATTATGATTATGGAGTAAAGTTGATAATCCATATACAATTAAATTGGAGTGATTGAAAGTGAAAGCCCTTTTCATTCAATGCACTTGTTCATTAAAAACCCTTTTGTTCAAAAACAAAGTATAAAAACGAAGAGCATTGAAAAACATGTAATGCAAAGATTAAGAAAGATATGAAGGGAAAACCAATCAAAGCATTACATACAGTCATAAGCTATTTAGAACTTAAGACAAGGAAAGATATCACCTTTCCGAATCCAAAATCACTGGATTTTGGGTTGTCTTGATTCGTTGTGGCCGGGGGTTGTCCGCTTTGACTGTTGGTCCACCTTAGGTCTTTGCCTCGCAATGATCCACTTGTATGAATGATGTTGTGGCTCGGACCTTTGGTGGGTTGAGTGAACTCCTTTGACTTGATGTGTCTTTTGATTCCGTTGAGTTCGCCCCGTAGATGAAGTTGCCGAAGGACTCTTCTTTCTCTTTTTCGGGCAATTCTTCACCAAATGTCCTTCAAGTCCACATAAGTGACAAGTTCTTCCTTTCAATTTCATTGTAGAACTTGAAGCATGCACAGTTTGGTCCTTTTTGAATCCCAAACCAACCTTGCTTGTTTGACCTAAACCGGACATACACTCAAGTTTCTTGGAATCGGTTGAGATCCTTTGTATGTCGGATTTAAGTTGATGAACTTGTTTGGTCAATGCTTGGTTGGTGACATGAATCTCCTCAAACTGTTTTTCTAGAAAACCAATCTTGTCCGTATATGATTTAGCGTTTGTCTCCGATTGGTTTAGCTTTTCTTGGAGGATTTTATTGTTATTCAATAAACGTCCTTGTTCCTCCTCGAGATCATGAAGTTTTATCTTTAAAGCATGATTCTCGTCTTGATTCTCAAGTCGTTGCTTCCTCAACTTCTTGATATGCTTGGCCATCTTCTTAGATTCCGCAAGAAGTTGTTGATATGCCTCAACGAGTTCTTCCTCGTCCGACTCCCCCTCACTTGATGACTCTCCGCCGGATGTTGATGTTTCATGCAAAATCAAAGGAATAGAGTCAGTGATTAAAGATGATAAGCAACCATTAGAAGAGGGAATATGAGAGGCATGAGAGGCAACAACTTTTTCCCTTTTACTTGAGGTCGATTCATTAGAAGTAGAATCGTCCCAAGTTTTTGCTTGCAAAGCCCTCTTTTTATATGATTTCGGAGAAGGACAATCCGTTGAAAAATGGCCGTAGCCTTTGCATCGATAGCATTGGATTTCCCCTTCGAAATCATCTTTCTCTTTTTCTTTAGAGGGTTTTGCAAAGCTTTTGAGATTAGAGGATTTAGAACCCGATGATCCTTTAGAAGATTTCGTGGATGAAGATCCATCGGTTCGATTCTTCCAAAACTTCCGACGAAATTTCTTTACTATCCGCGCCAATTGTTCTTCAAAATCGGCAAAAGAGATTTCATCGTTGGAACTTGATTCGCTATCTTCTTCCTTTGTTGATTTGAATGCAATACCTGTAAGCTTAGAAGAAGACTTGGAAGAAACTTGATTAGTAGGAAAAGTCATTTCATAAGTTTGCAAAGCACCTACTAATTCCTCTACACTCATCTCATCCGGATGACTAACGGTTTCAATGGCGGTAACCTTTGCCCTAAACCGTTCCGGAAGAGTCCGAAGTATCTTTCTTACAATTTTCGACTCCGGGATCTTTTCTCCTAAATTAGCACATGTATTTATTACATCTTGAAGTCTAGTGTAATAATCTGTAAACAATTCATGCTCTTCCATATGAATAGAGTCAAATTGACTTGTAAGTATCTGGAGCTTTTGAATTTTTACAAGATTAGTACCCTCATGTGTAATTTTGAGAATATCCCAAATTTTCTTTGCGGTTTCACACGCGGAAATTCGTGTGAACTCAGTCGAGGAAAGAGAATTAAATAAAGCGTTCATACCTTTCCCATTGTAAGAAGATCTTTCAAATTCCTCTTTGGACCATCTAGAGCGAGGTTTTGGGGTAGTAGAATTTCCTACTTCCTCAACAGGATGCACCCAACTGTTGGGTTATATGTAATAAGGATCTAAATAGGGGAAAAAACACCTAGAGGGGGGTGAATAGGTGTAAACGCATAAACACTCAAAAAATCATTGCGATAAAAACCCAATGCGGAAATAAAAATAATACGCAAGATTTTTACGTGGAAAACTCCATCACCGGAGTAAAAAACCACGGGACCGATAACACGGCAGAAATCCACTAGAATTAAAACACGTACAAGGTGATTTACCGTACACACTTACGACTCAACCTTTTCCATACGCTCCTAGAGGATCTTCTCCGCTCGCTCCGCGACGCTTCTCGAATCCACGATCTGCGCCCAACGCCGAATCCACGGCGTCCAACGTCGAATCCACGACGTCCGACCGAATCCACGGTCTTCACCCAATAGCACCCTTCGAATCCACGAACGTGCCTCGCTCCGAATCCACGAGAGCGGTTGAACCTTGAATCCACAAGGACACGCGAATCCACGCGCCGATTTTTGGGGTAAATCGTTGTTTTGGGTGGTGATGATCCGCCGAATACTTAGATCAAAGATAGATCGGAAATACCATCTAAGTATTCATTAGTTTGATTCAACTCAAGATGTGAGTATGAAAACCTAGAATCAAACTAATCAATATAGATGAAGAAACATAGAGTATTCTCTAATGATTTCCTTTCTTCTCTATATGTGGATCTAGAGCCGTAAAAGATGTTATATGAAAATGACGGCTATTTCGATTCACAGTGGATTAACCCTAGAAAAAGAATCATAGGGTCTATTTATAGGTTAGAAACCCTAGGAAGGAGATAAGAATCAAAAACCTAACATTTCTGGAGATTTTACGGACGGCGATCCGGATCGGATTGGCTGTGATCCGGATCGTCGTAACGAGTCAGGCAATTCCAGAAAAACGAAGGTTCGGGATCCGGATCGAAGTGCTTGATCCGGATCGTTCATACAGTTCACCAAACATCAACGTTCGGGATCCGGATTGCGAAGCCTGATCCGGATCGTTCAAGGAAGATGGTAAACTCAGTGTTCGGGATCCGGATCAAGAGAGGCTACGATCCGGATTGAACTGGTGTATGAACGAACCACCTTCGGGATCCGGATGGAACAACCTGATCCGGATCCTGAACATGTCCCAAGTCCAGTTTTTGATTTTTATGCAATGAAAGATTCTTCCAAGTGTTTCTACACTACAAGAAGTATTCGGATCACACAAAATCTTTAGTAAAACATACCTGATCCTTTTGAATTCTTCTTTCTTGAGATTGAGTTAAATGATCCAACTTTCTTCACCTTCAATCTTCAAGACTCGAGACTTTCACGAAACTACGCCAACTCAAATTCCGTAACAATCTCCCCCTTTGGCGGTTTCGTGACAAAACATAGATCCACTAAAGAAAATTCAAAAAGATATTTTTGTTGCTATCACCATACAACAAAAATTTACAATGGAGATCCAAAAATTTAAAAACATGAGGTAAACTCCTAAAACAGACTCTAGACTTAGACATCTGTACTCTCTGCACAAAGAAATCATTCTTGACAAAAAGAGATCGTTAGATACCTCAAGAATATTTAGCATACAAAACCTAGTACAGAGATAGAGTTTATCTGATCATCATGACATTTGAGAATTCAGATATGTAAGAGAATCATAGTCAAAAACCAACATATCTTCTATGCAATTAAAAACCAAATGTCACAAAATGTTAGTCCAACATCAACTTGTTAGTTATATTACATGCCCAAATAGTTAGTCGAATAGTTAGTCGAGACATGCAAACAATCACAAGATAAAAACCAAAGTTGAAGTTGAAGTGATACTTACCTTGATGTATAAAAAATCTTCATCATCAAGATTTTCACAATCATTATACAAAATCTTCATCATCAAGATTTTCACAATCATTGTTCATTGTTCAAATCATTGTTCTAAACTCTCTCCCCCTTTTTGTCACAAATAAAGCCAAAGATTACAGAAGTGGAGAGAATGGTTAACAGTTCAAGTTGGAGAACGAAGGACACAAATTAAAACTTAAAAGCCTGCACAAAAGAAGGATTTAAACATATGCATAATAAACAGAAATTAGAAGGATACAGATTATTCAGACTCGTCTGAACTGATACAGCCGAGGATTTGGAATATCTTCTTTATTCGCTTGTTCATTGCTGATTGATTTTTATTTACCTTCTTTATTTCTTCCTTTACCTCAATTAGTTCATTTGATATACGTTCTTGCTCGTTGGAGAGCCTTTGCTGTTCTTTATAGATTGAGGTAACAGATGCATCATCATCAGAAGTTGATTGCGGTGCTTGTTGTGCCGGAGGTGCTGGTTGTGATGGTGGTGCTGGTTGGATTGGAGGAGCTACTGCCGGTGCAGAGGTTGTTGCTTGTTGTCGTTGTTCTCGTTGCCGGTGAAGAGGTATGAAAGGTTCATCTGGCTTCGTCGAAAGAGACTTTACAATTGTTGTGTCATTGATCGTTCCTAGACTGTGCAGATAGGAACTCGCATTTGTGTCAGCTTTAAATTTGCGAATAATGCGCATGATGATCATTGGAAAAGGTAGTCTCTCTGACGGATGAGCTTGCTCCACATATCGTGCCATCCTTGACCAGATGACGTAGGGAATGTTTAAGTTAGCTCCCATTGCTGCTGCGGGGTTTCCAAGTAGATAAAGGAATATCATTCTTTCCCACCGAAGAACCTTTGTGTTCATGTTTGGAATAATATTGTAACAAACAATAAGGTTTAAGATGCAGTACTCTGGTCGTAGTTCTTTCGAGAAAACGGAGTTTCCTGTCGACCGAGTATTTGGAACACAGATTCCATCAACTACCACTCTCCAGGAGTAGGTGTTGAAGGCTTGATTCTTCAGGTAATGAGTGCCATCGGCTCGGGCGTCCATCCCTAGTACTTCACCAATTAGCTGAGGCGTTACTTTGATTCTGACATTCTTGACTAATGTTTGAAAATCCCGACGCCCGCTTTCCTGATCAACTAGATAGCAGGCATTCTGATAAAACATCCTCACTGAGTGAAGACAATACCCAGTGGTCTCCGGGAAATCGCAAATGGAAGCAAGACCTCTCTGGTCAAACAAAGTCCCAAACGTCTGAGAACGCTGCTTTAAGGCTTTTACATCAACATGCCTTTCTCCAATGCATTCTCTGTTTTCAAAATCCTTTATTCTTGCCGAGCTGACAAAGTCTTGAGGAGGTGCTTGCCTATCAGCTGGTTGCTCAATGGAGATTCCTTGTGCACTCCCTCTTTTGCGAGCAATACTTTTTCTTCTTGTCTTCCCAGAAGTTTCTTCCATTGGAGCTTTGCCTTTCTCAGCAGCAGTGGCCGGAGCCTTTGATGTTTCTGCAGGTGCTTTTCCCTTTGAAGCAGTCGGAACAGTCGTTGCTTCAACTTGCAGTTCATCCCAATTAATTGATTCCGTTTCCGATTCTGTATCGGAATCATCTTTAGCTTTCTTCGCTTTCTTAGCCTTCTTAGCCCTCTTGGGCTTGACGGTGTCTCTCGTATGAACCGTAGCCGCAAGTAGAAAAACAATCTAAGTGATCACCATTGCTAATGGTTTCTTGAGAAAAGGAATCCTGTGTAGACCAACTCAAGAACACATGACAAATTGTTAATTTTCAAAAATTGAAAAATTGTACCCAAACAATCATAATCATGTAGAGAGACTAAGAATCAAATTAGTTTTGCAAAAGGACTTTTAAAAATAGATCAATTGCATGCTTTTCGAAAATCCTTATTATATGCCCTAAAACCGAAATTTTAGAAATCGAAGCCTAAAAATCCGTTAATCAGGAGAATACCTAGCATATAATCAAAACTAATCTACCCAGAGTTCTTATTTCAAAAGAAATTTGATCAAAAACCATCCACAAACAAAGTTGATCCAAGAAATTCATCACGTTTGAGGAGGAAAAGAGAAAAACGGTGAAAAACCGAGATTTTGATCAATAAAACTTACTTGGAGTTGAAGAACTTGAGTTTGAAAGCATCCAGGAAGGATGAAATCCAGAGAGAGAGGCTCTGGAAACTTTGGAACAAAAGATTGGAGTAAAAGAAATCAAAAACCCCTTTCGTTCTTTATAAAACCTAGCCGCGATCCGGATCAGTTCATAACTGCGATCCGGATCGGCTACCCGCAGTGAGAAACTGCGTTCGGGATCCGGATCGGCAGATACAATCCGGATCGTCAGCCCGCAGAAGAATTCCTGCGTTCGGGATCCGGATCATCTAGCCTGATCCGGATCGGCTCCAACTTTTTCTTTAGAAAATTTCAGAGAAATTCAAGAAAAACCAGAAAAAGATTGTAAGCGCAAATGTGTATCAACTTTAACCAAAAATCATCGTTTCATACAACAAGAATTAGATTATGCCAAATCTATCAATAATATCCAAAAATGAAACGAAAATTTACAAAAATTAAATCCCTTAAAGTTGAACACCTTCAATTACATCTAACTTGATCTTATGAGTAATGCCTTTATCAAATCATCAATTCAGTAAAGAAAATGAAATACAAAGATCAATAGATGTTTGAAATCCCAAATATAATAGATAAAGTATCTAGACAATCTGTTGAAGAGAGTGGCTCTTTGAGCATCTTTCTTTAAAAACCCACCTTATACCAACCTTGAAATTTGACAGAGTCAAGTATTTCAACATGCATTTTACTTAATCAAAAATTTGAACAACCATGCTTGGTATACATGTGGTAGCTGCACACAATACTCGGACGACCGAGGTGGTAGCTCTTTCCTCCATGTGGTGGTAGTTTTCACACTCCTCATTGGGATGTAACTCTTTCCACATCTTTTGAGCATTTTACCTTTTCTATGACTCCCCCTCAATTGGCTATCAATTATTTAAGATATAAAGTATTCAACCAAATATTGATCTCGATTTCATACTCGACTAAGCAGTCAAATAAGATAATGACTATACCAAGAGATCATTGAGAGAGAGAAATTGACTTTGATCACTTAGAAGATGATTTAATTAACATAAATGATCATTGCAATAGTGAAATATTATGATGGCAAAAGCATAATAAATTTCTAAATGTGCGAAAAGATGCAATTAAAGTCAATTATGATCTATGCTCAATTAATGTCCTATGTACAAACATAGATAATGAACAAAACAAAAACAAATACAAAACCTATCCTAAGCAAAGGTTTCAAAAAGAAGTTTATTTCAAGGAAAGCATCCCAATTGCTTTTCGTAAATGAATAAAACGTTTTTGATCCAAAGGTTTTGTTAGAATGTCAGCTAATTGATCCTCAGTTGAAATATATGAAAGTTGAAGAGTATTTGATTCAACTAGCTCTCTAAGAAAATGATATCTAAGTTCAATATGTTTTGTTCTAGAGTGCAACACAGGGTTTTTAGAAATGTTAATTGCACTAGTGTTGTCACAAAGTATTGTTACCGAAGATGCTGAAATGCGGAAGTCGCTCAATACGCTTTTCATCCAAATGAGTTGAGTTGAGCAACTTCCAGCTGAAATGTATTCCGCTTCGGCAGTCGAGAGTGCTATGCAATTATGCTTTTTACTGTGCCATGCAACAAGGCAATGGCCAAGATAGAAGCATGCACCACTCGTGCTTTTCCGATCATCCACTGATCCTGCCCAATCGGCATCTGAGTATCCAACAATATCCAAACTTGTTCCCATAGGATACCAAATTCCGAAATTAATTGATCCTTTGATATACCGGATGATCCTTTTCACCGCTTTCAGGTGAACCTCCTTTGGTGCTGATTGATATCTCGCGCAAATCCCAACACCAAAAGATATATCTGGGCGACTAGCCGTGAGGTAAAGTAGACTTCCAATCATACTTCGATACAGTTTCTCGTCTACATTCTCACTATGTGATTCACTTCCAAGTCCCTTGTGGCTAGTTCCCATTGGAGTCGGAAAATCTTTACAATTTTCTAGATCAAACTTTTTGACCAACTCCATTGCATACTTGGATTGACTCAAGTGAATACCTTCATCATTTTGTTTAATTTGCAATCCAAGGAAATAAGTCAATTCGCCCATCATGGACATCTCAAATTCGCTTTCCATGGTCTCCGCGAATTTAGAAGCATCATTATCTCTTGTTGCGCCAAATACAATGTCATCGACATAGATTTGTGCTACAATGAAATTGCTTTGATAATGCTTCACAAAGAGAGTCCTATCAGCTCCCCCTCGAGTATAGCCCTTCTCCAAAAGGTGCTTTGTTAACCTTTCGTACCATGCTCGCGGTGCTTGTTTCAGACCGTAAAGAGCCTTTTTCAAACGAAAAACATGGTTAGGTTGTTTATGATCTACAAAACCTTTCGGTTGAGCCACATAAACTTCCTCATTTAAAAACCCATTTAGAAATGCGCTCTTAACGTCCATTTGAAATAATTTGATTTTAAAATGACAAGCAATAGCAAATAGTATACGAATGGACTCGAGTCTAGCTACAGGGGCGAATGTTTCATCAAAGTCTATACCTTCTACTTGAGAATAGCCTTGAGCAACTAATCGTGCCTTGTTCCTGATGATAGTACCATCCTCATTTTTCTTGTTCTTGAAGATCCATTTGGTACCTATCACATTGTGTTGCTTTGGAGGCTTCGTTAATTCCCAGACTTTGGTTCGCTCAAATTGATGGAGCTCTTCCTGCATTGCTTTAATCCAGTAGTCATCCTGAAGAGCTTCATCTATGTTCTTTGGTTCGATTAAAGATACGTAGCAAGCGAATCCACAAACCAACTGCCTCCGAGTTCTGACTCCTTCTTGTGGATCTCCAATAATATTCGATTCCGGATGATCCTTGGAGATTCGTAACGTTTGTTGAAACGGAGTACTCGGAGATATATGAGATGATTCCTGCACATCAGATAAACTAGAAGAACCATTAGATGCATCATTAATATTGGAAGTATTATTATGAGAAGATGCACTAGCAGGAGAATCATCATCTAGAGAGATATCGAGGGTAGATTTTCCAGTTTCAAAGTGAAAAGCTTCATCTACTTTAACATTTATAGATTCTACGATCGTCTTAGATTCAATGTTAAATACTCGATATGCTCTGCTATTCGTAGAATAACCCAAAAAGATCCCTTCATCACTTCGAGAGTCGAACTTTTCAAGATTTTCACGGTCACGTAAAATGTAACACCGACTCCCGAAGATGCGAAAATATTTGATATTGGGTTTTCTACTAAACCACAGCTCATATGGTGTATTTAAGGTTCCTGGGCGCAAGTAAACTCTATTAATGACATAGACAGCGGTGTTCACGGCTTCAGCCCAAAAATGTAGCGGTAAATTCCGGCTATGAAGCATCACACGCGCCATCTCTTGAACAACCCTGTTCTTGCGCTCAACAACACCATTCTGCTGATGTAGTGTACCGGTTTTTGGGTTGAGCTTTCTGACTCCACCAACGAGCTTTCTGACTGAGGAAAGGCGTGAGCGCGTGTATTTTCGATTTACAGCGGTGTTCGGGTGGTTCCGGGCGGCGGCGGAGGTGCCGGGGTCGAAAATGCTGCTGTGAGGGTGAGGCCTGGCAGTGAAGTGGGTGGAGCTAATTAAGGGGATTGGAAGGTAGAAATTAATTAACTCCTTTAATTAATTTCTTCTTACGCCTTAATTAGCTTTGGTGCTTGTATTTAATTAGCAGCCACCACCCCTTTGCCACCTCACTTTTCTTTTTCCATAAAGCAAGGCAGCAGCTTCAGCTTTGGGGTTTGGTCTGAAGCAGAGGAAAAAGGAAGGAAGGAAGAAGGGAAGAGAAGGAGAGGTGTTCTTGTGCCGTTTTCGTCGCCGCAAGGGCGTGGAGCCGAGCGTGGGCGCGGCGAGCCTCGTGGAGGTGTGTTTTAATTATTTAATCATTTTATTTTTTGAATCGTGGGTTTTGGGCTCTCTCCTTGTCTTTTCTTTTCCTTCTTTTTGCTGCTGGCGGCGTGGGACTTGTTGTCCGGTTCGTGGCAGCGAGAGGCGTGGGAGGCGGGCCGCTGCGTGGTCGGGTTGGGGCGATGTTCGCAGCTGCCGCCGCTGCGCGGGCGCGCATGAGCGCCGCGCGCAGCTGGCGCCCTGCTGCTGTTATTTTGCAGCAGAGCGCCAGGCCACCTGCAGCCTCGCCCTGGGTGCCCCGCTAGGGCAGGCGCGCGCGCAGCGCTGCTGGCGCGCGCAGCGGGCTGCGCGCAGCGCCGCGGGCCGCGCGCGGCACTGCGGTGCGCGCGCAGTGCTGCGGGCACTGCGCGGACCGCGCGCAGTGCCGCGGGCCGCGCGCGGCACTGCGGTGCGCGCGCAGTGCCGCGGGCACTGCGCGGACCGCGCGCAGTGCCGCGGGCCCCGCACGGGCCGCGCGCGGCACTGCGGTGCGGGCGCAGTGCCGCGGGCACTGCGCGGTCTGTGGGCGGTGCCGCGGGCCCGCTGCGAGCCAGGCGGGCGGCCAAGGGCCGCGCGGGCTTGCAGGCCGCCCGCTTGGCGCGCGGGCCTGCAAGGCCCCGCGCGGGCGGCCATGGGCCGCGCGGGTGGCCTTGTGCCGCGCGGGCTTGCAGGCCGCGCGGCCCTGCAAGGCGCCGCGCGGGCGGCTTTGTGCCGCGGCGGGCTTGCAGGCCGCGCGCTAGGCGCGCGGGCCTGCAAGGCGCCGCACGGGCGGCCTTTGTGCCGTGCGGCCGCGAGCGGCGCTGTTGCCGCGCGGGCTGCGGCCCGGCAACGCGCCGCGGCGTGGGTGCGATGGGTTTTCCGCGCCACACGCGGCGTTCTCGTCGCCGGATGAGGTTTTTGTCGCCTTGTGGGCGTAGTCTTCGACCGCGGCTTTTCTGATCCCTGTTTCCACCTTTTTCGCAGTGTGCCTCCGTGTCAGCTTGGCTACGTGATTGGTGGTGAGCGCTGTGCCGCGAGGAGTTGTGAGATCGCGCCGAGACCTTCGTTGGGCGCGCGGCTTTTGCGGGTTCTTCACAGGTGGGTTGGTTTCTCCCGAAAGGATACGGGATGCCCATTTTCTTTCCAAGCGCAAAGGTATGGTGACCTGGTGCTATCAGGCAAGTGCGGGTCGGCCGCGCAGATCGCGGGTTATGGTTCCGACTGGGACACGTGTTATGCTAATTGGTGTTCGCTCTGGATTTCACAGCTGTATTCGAAGCCCCTGGCCGTGTTACCGGGAGGGCGTCTACCCTGGTCGAGTTACCAGGAAGGTATTTTCCCCGGCCGAGTTACCGGGAGGGCAATTTCCCTGGCCGAGTCACCAGGAGGGTACCTTTCCCCGGCCGAGTTACCGGGAGGACTTTATCCCTGGCTGAGTTACCAGGAGAGCACTTCCCTGGCCGAGACACCAGTGGAAGTTCGCCCCTGGCCGAGTTACCGGGTGGCTGCGGGGGAATGACATGTGCGGGTGGTCATTTCATATTATGCTAGATGTCATTTAGTACAGCATTGCATTGAGGCATATAGTGATAGATTTACTTACAGCTTTCATTTCAGTATTATCTATCTATCTATCTATCTGTTTTTGCCTCCAGTGGACTTGGTGGGCTACCGAGGATAGGACATCGGTACCCACTGAGATCTGACTTTTCAGTTGATCTCACACCCGCCGTGTGTGACAGGTGTTTCTGAGGCGGCCGTTCCAGGGCCGGCACGTGCGGAGTCTTCAGACCGCGGCAAGGGCTTGGCCGACTAGTGCCTCCTGGGTCTGTAGAGTCACAGGTAGATCTACTCGGGTATTTTTGGTTTCCCACTTTTGTATTTGATAGTGGTGGTGTACCCCATTTTGGGAGGTAGTGGATGTTGTACCTGGATTATGTACTTAGTGACTCTTGTATGCAGTTTACTTTCTTCAGTGTTGCATCTCTTGTGCTCTGATACTTGTATGGCTAGATCCCTTTTTACAGGTTAGACGCTTCGTCTGTGCGGCAGTTTCCGCACAGACGGCGGGTCTGTTGGCGAGCCCGGGGCGCAGGCTCGACCCCCGGGGTGTGACAGATTAGGTGGTATCAGAGCCTAGGTGTTTAGGTCTTTGGGGACTTAGGGACCCTAGGCTTTTGGTTGGACAGTTGAGTGACTGTCGAGCGAGATGTGTGGTAGCGAGAGTTTTGGTTGTGTTGTGACTCCCCCGGGATTTCGGGCGAGTGACTTTACATGTTAGCCCTCTAAAGTAGTTCTGTTGGCTGCAGACAACACAACACTTTAGAGTTGGAAACATGTTTTAGACTTTCGCTGGCTTTGGGTTGTGAGGTTTTGGTTCTCTGACACCCTGTTTTCCTTGTTACAGTTGCCTGAGATGCCTCCTAGACGTCGTGCGACGACGAGGGCGCACTCCGCGTCGGAGGACAGGCCCGAGCAGGAGGAGACTGCACAGGGTGAGGTTCATGAGCTGCGGGCCCAAGTGGCCCAGATGTCTGAGGCGTTGCGGCGCCAGGAGGAGGCTGCCAAACGCCAGGAGGAAAATTTGGAGCGGATGATGAGGTTACTTGAGCAGAGGACATCTGCGGCACCGCCAGCGGCGACTTCGTCGACCTCATCTCAGATCGCCCCGTTGACAGAGTCGGAGCAGAGGGAGCTCACGGATCGTTTAGCTTATGTCAGCCAGTTCCGTCCTCCGCGTTTCGCCGGGCAGAGTTCTGAGCCACGGGAAGTAGAAAACTGGATTTCAGCAATAGAGAAGTTATTCGAGAACCTGTTTATTAAGGAAAAGCATCAAGTGTATTTGGCTACACACTTCCTGGAGGGTGACGCAGAGACTTGGTGGCGCCGTGTCCGCCCCCCGGGACCACCAGGAGCTCAGGTGGTGTCTTGGCAGGAGTTCCGCGCTTTGCTACTCGGGGCCTATTTCCCCGACAGCGCAAAGCAGAAGCTTGAGGGGGATCTCCGTCGACTGCAGCAGGGTAGCCGACCCCTTCCGGACTACATTCGAGAGTTCCAGCGCCTATTGAGCAGCGTGCCGCATGTTGCCCCTGATGAGGCCCAGAGAGTGGACCTGTTCGAGCGAGGGTTGCACCCGGATATTTATCACCTGGTTCATTCACACCGATCGTTGACTCTGGACGCAGCCATGGAGCGTGCACGGTGGGTCTCTCGAGGGCGGGTGATCATGGCAGAGAGGGGCGGGGCGCCGTGGACTAGTTCCGGGGAGAAACGCCCCGCACCGCAGGATTCTGGACAGACGAGCAGACCGCGGCCCCCGAGGCCGCCTCAGATCCCGTCTCGAGGCCGCGGGACCCAGAGGAGACAGAGATCGGGGGGCTCCCGGCCCCCTAGGCAGCAGCAGTAGCAGCAGAGCCGCACTGACAGTTGTGTGATTTGCGGCGGACCCCACGCCCCCCAGCAGTGTGATCAGCGGCAGGGCCGATGTTACCGGTGTGGGCAGGCAGGGCACAGATCGTGGTCTTGTCCTAGAGCGGGGTCATCAGCAGCGTCGGCAGCTTCGGTTCCTCCTCCACCGCCCTTTCTGACGGGCGGATCCTCGACAGGTTTTGGCCAGGGGGATAGGGCCGCTTCGTCGCGGCAGTCGGACAGACGACCACCCCCGAGCGGCAGGGTGTACTCCGCACAGGTCGATGATGAGGAGGTAGCGGGCCACGTGGTGGCAGGTATTATCCTTATCTCCTCTACTCGCACTAGAGCTTTATTTGATACCGGAGCATCTCATTCATTCATCAGTAGGACATTTGCATTCATGCATGGGCTAGAGATAGAACCGTTGTCTTATGCTCGTGAGGTTCAGGTACCCGATCATGTTCTACACGTTGATGAGTGTTGTTGGTCCTGCCCTGTGCAGTTAGGGCCTTGGATTTTACCTGTAGATCTTTTGGTCCTTCGCCAGCTTCAGGATTTCGACGTAGTTTTGGGGATGGATTGGTTGACTCGGTATTACGCTGCTATTGATTGTCGAGAGAGGACTGTGACCCTCAGGGAGCCGGATCAGGAGGAGTATGTTTTCAGAGGTTGTCAGAGTACGCTGTTTGCAGCGACGATCTCTTCTGCTAGAGCCCGACAGCTGATGAGTCGTGGTTGTGTTGCCTTCTTAGCTACTGTTGTAGAGGCGCCTACGGCGATGCCTGGACTCGAGGACATTCCTATCGTCCGAGAGTATCCAGATGTGTTCCCTCCCGAGCTATCGTCTATGCCGCCGAATCGAGAGATTGAGTTTGTGATTGACGTGGTTCCTGGAACCACGCCAATCTCTAAGGCACCCTACAGAATGGCACCAGCAGAATTGAGAGAGTTAAAGGCTCAGCTTCAGGATCTCTTGGATCGCGGGTTTGTTCGTCCCAGTGTTTCTCCTTGGGGAGCCCCGATTCTTTTTGTGAAGAAAAAGGACGGGTCACTTAGGCTTTGTGTGGACTACAGAGAATTGAATAAAGTGACCGTCAAGAACAAGTATCCACTTCCTCGGATTGATGATTTATTTGATCAGCTTCAGGGAGCCACGGTTTTCTCGAAGGTAGATCTGCAGTCCGGTTACCACCAGCTGAGGGTGAGGGCCGAGGATGTGTCCAAGACGGCGTTTAGGTCTCGGTATGGGCATTACGAGTTTACAGTGCTACCTTTTAGTTTGACGAATGCCCCGGCTGCGTTCATGGATCTGATGAACCGAGTCTTTCAGCCGTACTTGGACCGTTTTGTGGTGGTTTTCATTGATGACATCCTGATTTACTCCCGTAGCGACTTTGAGCACGAGGAGCACTTGAGGTTAGTGCTGCAGCTTCTGAGGGAGAAGAAGCTGTATGCGAAGTTAAAGAAGTGCGCCTTTTGGCTTCGGGAGGTTTCTTTTCTAGGCCACATTGTCTCAGCCGCAGGAGTGGCAGTGGACCCGGCGAATATTGTTTCAGTTCGGGATTGGCCTAGACCTACGACGGTGACGGAGATTAGGAGCTTCTTGGGCCTTGCGGGCTACTACCGTCGTTTTGTTGAGGGCTTTGCAAAGCTCTCGACCCCCCTCACTAGATTGACCAAGAAGGGGGAAAAATTTGTATGGACAGAGCAATGCCAACAAAGCTTCGAGGAGTTGAAGCAGAGATTGATTTCAGCGCCAGTGCTTGCACTACCAGTCATGGGAGAGGGGTTCGTGATTTTCAGTGATGCCTCCCACAGCGGCCTTGGATGCGTATTGATGCAGCATGGTAGGGTAATTGCTTATGCTTCCCGTCAGTTAAAGGATTATGAAAGAAATTACCCTACGCATGACCTGGAGCTAGCTGCGGTTGTTTATGCCTTGAAGCTCTGGCGGCACTATTTGTATGGCGAGCGCTGTGAGATCTTCACTGATCATCAGAGTTTGAAATACCTGTTCACCCAGAAAGAACTCAACCTAAGGCAGCGCCGATGGCTTGAGCTGTTAAAGGATTACGACTTGAGCATTCTCTATCATCCCGGCAAGGCTAACGTGGTCGCGGATGCTTTGAGCCGGCGAACAGGGCAGACCTTGAGTATGCTTATTACCCAGCAGAGACCACTGAGAGAGCAGCTGAGGAGTTTGGATATAGAGGTTGTGACCCCGGGGGTTTCTGCAAGACTTATGACTATGGTCTTGCAGCCCACTCTACTGGACAGGATTAGGGAGAAGCAGAGTGGGGACCCCTATCTTCTGAGGATTCGAGACCAGATGCAGCTTGGACAGAGCGGGGACTTTTCGGTGGATGTTGCGGGAGTACTTAGGTACAGGGACCGCATTTGTGTGCCGGCGGATTTGGATATTAGAGAGCTGATCCTGAGAGAGGCTCACTATACACCTTACACCCTCCATCCTGGGGGAACTAAGATGTATAGGGATTTGAAAGCTCAGTTTTGGTGGCAGGGCATGAAGAGGGATATTGGTAGGTTTGTGGCCCGCTGTTTAACTTGCCAACAGGTTAAGGCGGAACACCAGGTTCCCGCTGGCAAGTTACAAAGCCTACCAATTCCTGAATGGAAATGGGATTGTGTCACCATGGATTTTATTGTGGGTCTGCCGAGGACTCAGAGAGGAGCCGATGCGATTTGGGTAATCGTTGATCGGTTGACTAAATCAGCTCACTTCCTGCCGATTCAGTCAGGTTGGGCCTTGGAGAGTTTAGCACGCTTGTACCTTGACGAGATCGTGAGGCTTCATGGAGTGCCAGCTTCTATCGTGTCAGACAGGGACCCCAGGTTTAACCTCTCAGTTTTGGAGGAGCTTGCAGACGGCCTTGGGGACCCAGCTTCAGTTCAGCACCGCCTTTCACCCACAGACCGACGGACAGTCTGAACGGACTATTCAGACTCTGGAGGACATGTTGAGAGCTTGTGTCCTGAGCTTTAGCGGTAGTTGGGATCGACATTTGAGGTTAGCAGAGTTTGCCTACAACAATAGCTTCCAGGCGAGTATCCAGATGGCACCCTTTGAAGCATTGTATGGTAGGAAATGTCGATCGCCTCTTTGTTGGAGTGACGTGGGTGAAAGGAAAACTTGGGGCCAGATTTTCTTTTGGACGCCGAGGATAAAGTCAAGGTTATTCGACGCCACTTGGTCACTGCTCAGAGCCGGCAGAAGAGCTACACCAATAAGAGGCGGCGAGACTTGGAGTTCCGGGTAGGGGATCATGTGTTTCTGAAAGTCTCGCCGTCTCGAGGGATTCGACGCTTTGGGGTGCGCGGGAAGCTGAGCCCGCGTTTTTATTGGACCATTTGAGGTTTTGGGAGCGTATCGGACCTGTTGCCTATCGGGTTGCCCTAACCGCCGGCGTCTAGCCCGGTACTCATGATGTCTTCCATGTATCCGTCTTGAGGAGGTATGTCTATGATCCCTCTCACATGGTGGACTTTCCCTTCCTTGGAGCTGGACGAGGAGCTGCACTTCCGAGAGCGCCCGATTCGAATTCTTGCTCGGGAGACGAGAGAATTGCGGAATCGGGTTATACCTTATGTGAAGGTATTGTGGAGCCCATGATGAGAGAGAGGGCTACTACTGGAGCCCGAGGATGAGCTGAGGACTACCTACCCGCACTTATTTGAGACCCCCACGTGATGTTGGAGCTTTTTGGGTTTCGAGGACGAAACCATTTGAAGGGGGGGAGAGTGTAGTGTACCGGTTTTTGGGTTGAGCTTTCTGACTCCACCAACGAGCTTTCTGACGGAGGAAAGGCGTGAGCGCTGTGTATTTTCGATTTACAGCGGTGTTCGGGTGGTTCCGGGCGGCGGCGGAGGTGCCGGGGGTCGAAAAGCTGCTGTGAGGGTGAGGCCTGGCAGTGAAGTGGGTGGAGCTAATTAAGGGGATTGGAAGGTAGAAATTAATTAACGTCCTTTAATTATTTCTTCTTACACCTTAATTAGCTTTGGTGCTTGTATTTAATTAGCAGCCCCACCCCTTTGCCACCTCACTTTTCTTTTTTTCCATAAAGCAAGGCAGCAGCTTCAGCTTTGGGGTTTGGTCTGAAGCAGAGGAAAAAGGAAGGAAGGAAGAAGGGAAGAGAAGAGAGGTGTTCTTAGTGCCGTTTTCCGTCGCCGCAAGGGCGTGGGCCAGCGTGGCGCGGCGAGCCCTCGGGAGGTGTGTTTTAATTATTTAATCATTTTATTTTTTGAATCGTGGGTTTTGGGCTCTCTCCTTGTCTTTTCTTTTCTTTCTTTTTGCTGCTGGCGGCGTGGGACTTGTTGTCCGGTTCGTGGCAGCGAGAGGCGTGGGAGGCGGGCCGCTGCGTGGTCGGGTTGGGGCGATGTTCGCAGCTGCCGCCGCTGCGCGGGCGCGCATGAGCGCCGCGCGCAGCTGGCGCCCTGCTGCTGTTATTTTGCAGCAGAGCGCCAGGCCACCTGCAGCCTCGCCCTGGGTGCCCCGCTAGGGCAGGCGCGCGCACGCTGCTGGCGCGCGCAGCGGGGCTGCGCGCAGCGCCGCGGGCCCGCGCGCGGCACTGCGGGCGCGCGCAGTGCCGCGGGCACTGCGCGGACCCGCGCGGGCAGTGCCGGGGCCGCGCGCGGCACTGCGGTGCGCGCGCAGTGCCGCGGGCACTGCGCGGACCGCGCGCAGTGCCGCGGGCCCGCACGGGCCGCGCGCGGCACTGCGGTGCGGGCGCAGTGCCGCGGGCACTGCGCGGTCTGTGGGCGGTGCCGCGGGCCCGCTGCGGGCAGGCGGGCGGCCAAGGGCCGCGCGGGCTTGCAGCCGCCGCGCGCGCTTGGCGCGCGCCTGCAAGGCCCCGCGCGGGCGGCCATGGGCCGCGCGGGTGGCCTTGTGCCGCGCGGGCTTGCAGGCCGCGCGGGCCCTGCAAGGCGCCGCGCGGGCGGCTTTGTGCCGCGGCGGGCTTGCAGGCCGCGCGCTAGGCGCGCGGGCCTGCAAGGCGCCGCACGGGCGGCCTTTGTGCCGTGCGGCCGCGAGCGGCGCTGTTGCCGCGCGGGCTGCGGCCCGCAACGCGCCGCGGCGTGGGTGCGATGGGTTTTCCGCGCCACACGCGGCGTTCTCGTCGCCGGATGAGGTTTTTGTCGCCTTGTGGGCGTAGTCTTCGACCGCGGCTTTTCTGATCCCTGTTTCCACCTTTTTCGCAGTGTGCCTCCGTGTCAGCTTGGCTACGTGATTGGTGGTGAGCGCTGTGCCGCGAGGAGTTGTGAGATCGCGCCGAGACCTTCGTTGGGCGCGCGGCTTTTGCGGGTTCTTCACAGGTGGGTTGGTTTCTCCCGAAAGGATACGGGATGCCCATTTTCTTTCCAAGCGCAAAGGTATGGTGACCTGGTGCTATCAGGCAAGTGCGGGTCGGCCGCGCAGATCGCGGGTTATGGTTCCGACTGGGACACGTGTTATGCTAATGGTGTTCGCTCTGGATTTCACAGCTGTATTCGAAGCCCCTGGCCGTGTTACCCGGAGGGCGTCTACCCTGGTCGAGTTACCAGGAAGGTATTTTCCCCGGCCGAGTTACCGGGAGGGCAATTTCCCTGGCCGAGTCACCAGGAGGGTACCTTTCCCCGGCCGAGTTACCGGGAGGACTTTATCCCTGGCTGAGTTACCAGGAGAGCACTTCCCTGGCCGAGACACCAGTGGAAGTTCGCCCCTGGCCGAGTTACCGGGTGGCTGCGGGGGAATGACATGTGCGGGTGGTCATTTCATATTATGCTAGATGTCATTTAGTACAGCATTGCATTGAGGCATATAGTGATAGATTTACTTACAGCTTTCATTTCAGTATTATCTATCTATCTATCTATCTGTTTTTGCCTCCAGTGGACTTGGTGGGCTACCGAGGATAGGACATCGGTACCCACTGAGATCTGACTTTTCAGTTGATCTCACACCCGCCGTGTGTGACAGGTGTTTCTGAGGCGGCCGTTCCAGGGCCGGCACGTGCGGAGTCTTCAGACCGCGGCAAGGGCTTGGCCGACTAGTGCCTCCTGGGTCTGTAGAGTCACAGGTAGATCTACTCGGGTATTTTTGGTTTCCCACTTTTGTATTTGATAGTGGTGGTGTACCCCATTTTGGGAGGTAGTGGATGTTGTACCTGGATTATGTACTTAGTGACTCTTGTATGCAGTTTACTTTCTTCAGTGTTGCATCTCTTGTGCTCTGATACTTGTATGGCTAGATCCCTTTTTACAGGTTAACGCTTCGTCTGTGCGGCAGTTTCCGCACAGACGGCGGGTCTGTTGGCGAGCCCGGGGCGCAGGCTCGACCCCCGGGGTGTGACC
>JAQNDB010003390.1:0-29692 GCA_029204045.2 Tillandsia leiboldiana | reverse complement strand
TAGATCAAAGATCGATCGGAAATACCATCTAAGTATTCATTAGTTTGATTCAACTCAAGATGTGGTATGAAAACTAGAATCAACTATAATATAGATGAAAGAAACATTGGAGTATCGTCTAATGATTTCCTTCTTCTCTATATTTGGATCTATGCCGTATAAATGATATTTGATTATGCTGGCTCATTTCCTTCTTTTTTGGATTATCGCTTGGCCCTAGAAAAATGAATCATAGGGTCTTTTAGGTTAGAAACATTTGGAAGGAGATAAGAATCAAAACCTAACATTTCTGGAATTTTTTTACGGACGGCGATCCGGATCGGATTTGGGGCGATCCGGATTGCAGTAGCAAGAAAAACGGTTTCCAGAAAAACAAACGTTCGGATCCGGATCGGAAGCCTGATCCGGATCGTTCATACATTCAATACTCAAGTTCGGGATCCGGATCGTGAGATGCTGCGATCCGGATTGCAAGTAATGTATGAAACAACAACCTCGGATCCGGATTGCTGGCTCTGATCCGGATCCTGAACATGTCCGAACACCAGTTTTGATTTTTATGCAGTTAAATATTCTTCCAGGTGTTTCTAGACTACAAGAAGTATTCGGTATCACCAAAAATCTTTAGTTAAACATACCTGATCCTTTTGAATTCTTCTTTCTTGAATTGAGTTAAATGATCCAACTTTCTTCACCTTCAATCTTCAGACTTGAACCCTTTCACGAAACTACGCCAACTCAAATTCCGTAACAATCTCCCCCTTTGGCGGTTCGTGACAAACACGGATCCACTAAAGAAAATTCAAAAAGATATTTTTGTTGCTATCACCATACAACAAAAATTTACAATGGAGATCCAAAAATTTAAAAACATGAGATATAAACTCCTAAAACAGACTCTAGACTTAGACATCTGTACTCTCTGCACAAAGAAATCATTCGTGACAAAAAGAGATCGTTAGAACCTCAAGAATATTTAGCATTCAAAACCTAACAGAGATAGATGTTTATGCTCACCATGACATTGAGTAATTCAGATATGGTAATAAGATCACAATCAAACATTGACATATCTTCTAAGCAATAAAATTCCAAATGTCATAAATTTGCTTTGTTAGTAATCAAACAACTTGTTAGTAATAATACATGTCCAAATAGTTAGTCGAATAGTTAGTAGGAACATGCAACAAATCACAAGATAAAAACCAAAGTTGTGATACTTACCCTTCACAAAGTCAAAGTTGAAGTGATACTTACCTTGATGTTCACACATTCACATCATACCCTTCAGCAAAGTCAAAGTTGAAGTGATACTTACCTTGATGTTCACACATTCACATCATCATTGTTCAAGTTTCTCTCTAAACTCTCCTCCCCCTTTTTGTCACAAACAGAGCCAAAATTACAAAAATCTAAGGAGAGTTAAGAAGTTCAAATCAAGAAAAACCTGAGAACTAAAAATTAAAGCAAAGTAAAAACATTACATGAAAAACTAAGAACTGAAATCCTGCACAAAACGATTAGAAAGAAAGTTAAGTCAGTCTGAATCAGAACTAGTGGGATTGGTACAATCCAACTTCTTCAAAATTGCTTGAAGCATTTTTGACATTTTGGAGCACTTTCTTTTCATCTTATGTTGCTCAGAGATAATCTTTTGAAGATTTGTAGATACACTGTCTTGTTCAGCAGACGATCTTCGTTGTTCTTGTCGAATTGAGGACCATACATTCGCTTTTGCCGTGTCTCCAGGACGTTGAAGGATGTAGTATAGATCCAGACGGTGCATCTTGACCTTGAGTCCATGGAGATTCTCTAGGGAGAGAGCGAGCTGTCACGCCCCGGGGTCGAAACTGCGACCCGGGCTCGCCAACAGATCCGCCACCTATGCCAAACCCGCATAGGCGAAGCGTCCTACCTGCAAAAAGAACTACAGCTAACAGATATCAGAGCTAAAAGATAAAACTGCTGTAGAATAAAATCAATCACTGTACAACTGAAGATAAAACAACAAGGTCCATCTCCCAAAAATGATAATCATACATTAACCTCGAGTACAAAACTCATAGCTCAACAGGGAGATATCTCAAATAAAACATCAGTGTACAAGCTCTCAATACATCATATCCTCACTACATCAGTCTCTCAAAAGAGGAAATAAATACCAATCTACCGACTATACTGAAGATCTCCTCCAAAGGGAGTACCGCTACTCTCCAAAGATGGGTCTGGATCTAGCTCGCTACTCCCTCACCACGCACAGCAACCACAGAACGGCAACACCCGCCAAGACTCTGCAAAACAAAGAGGAGAAAGGACAAAAGGGGGAAAACCCCCAACAGGCGTGAGAACTACGCAATAAGGAGTTCTCAGTGGGTATCGCCACAAGGCCCGACGATCTGCCCACCAAGACTACTAGAGGCAAAAGATAACCGATGCAGTAAAACTGAAAGAAGAAGCTGGAAACACTCTACAGCTACCATGCCTCTATCCAAATGCTCAAATGGGGAAACTCTGATGAAGATATGCAACACTCGCACACGAGGTGCTCAATTGACCCAATCGAGCTGACTGCCACATCGGGTCCAGTCAAACCTGCGCCCACCTACAACCACCTCCCGCTGACGGGCAGGAATTACGTAGGGCGTCCAAACGGACTAACTCGCTATCGAGTAGTGGCTCATGCAGGCTATAGTCAAATCCATGCTCTCTCTCTCAGAACGGATAGACTCAAGATGCTCAACCTCTCACACAATGGTCAAAGAACTCACAACGACAACGGGACCACCGTCAAACCCCGAACGGTTCCCAACAATACTAGCACTGGTCTAACACAGCTACTAGACTCCACTCGGTCCCCCAGGCACGAGTGTAACAAAAAGTATCTGCCTGAATAAACCCAATCGATAGACCAGTAATCACTGGTACTGCCTGCTCTGCTGGTACAGTCGCATCCCAAGGTAAGTAACAGATCGGCATCGAACCGTCCGATCGCATACAAAAGTAAGTAACAGACTGGCCTCGATCCGTCCAGTCGCACACTCCGGAGTGGCACTCGAGGGGAGCGACCCACACGAGTAAAGTAACTCTGTCATCAGTATCACCAGTATCAAGTATCACGGTATCGAGTATCTCTGTAACCACTGTCTCATAATAGCAGGACTGGATCAAGACTATGATCAAAGTGGGAAACTCCGTCCACTAACAAAACCCCGATCTGATGCAATAGTACTCAAAAAGTGGGAAACACCATCCACTAGAACAAATCTGATACCCAATCTGATGCAATAGTCAACATCCGGTCAACCGCCCAAAGTCCGCGGTCACCGCAATAACCACAACCCACAATTGGGTAAATTAATCAAGATCCGGTCAACCGCCTACTGTCCGCGGTTGCCGCAATAACCCACAATCCACAATTGGGTAAATTAATCAAGATCCGGTCAACCGCCTACTGTCCGCGGTTGCCGCAATAACCCACAATCCACAATTGGATAAATTAATCAAGATCCGGTCAACCGCCTACTGTCCGCGGTTGCCGCAATAACCCACAATCCAACATCAAGCACACCCTGTCTCTGACCCTAAGGTCCCAGCTACACTATCCCAAACCTCTGCTCGAACCCGAGCAACATGACTCAAAAGTCTAAATGAAAAGGAGAAAGAAAGCAATCATGGTTTCTCCTAAGTCAAATTCCAATATGTAGTGCAGCAGTAAAAGATGGACTAACTATATGTCCATACACATATGTCCATACAAGCATGCATTTGTCCTCAAGAAGAATAAAGAAAATAAACCTCATGCCAAAATTATCAATGACCATACCTGTCCATAATTCTCAATCCATAATGGCTTCTCAAAGTAGAATCTGCACATAACTACATAATCCTATCCCAATGCATAAACCATCCTCATAAAAGGTTATGTGCTAATATGGCATGATAATTAATCATATAGGGTATCCTTGCCTTAGATAAGCTTTCACTAATCATCAACATGACTATTTGATTAATACCATTGTCATACTGTGAATAATTCACTTGCAATTTCCATAAAATCCTCATTGTTAAACTTACCGATCAATCCCAGCTATTGTACCATTCACCTGCATGCAATGCTAACATATAAAAATTTAGAGAACCGTCCACCGGTTCCGGGAATAAGGCACCCACCTGAAAAGCTGACTGTCCAAAGCCCAACAGCTGAAAACACCAAATAACTCTAATCCCTTGCTCCAATAAGTTCAGCACACCCGTAACACTCCTGGCACAATACAAAGTCCACTAATTACACTAGGCTCCCAAATATAGCACTTAAAACCACATACAACCTCGAATTCTGAACTGTTAAATTATCACCTACAGATAGTGCCCAGAAAATTCCAATAAAAACATCACAGCAATCCTTGCGTCGATAGCTTCGAAACGGTACCTTGCACGCCCAAATCGGAGTTCGGTAAGTCAAGATAACAATTCGGCAAGGGGGTACACTCATACAAAAATCTGTATTAAAACTGTACACAGTTCACTGAGAAAACAGTAATTTTCACCTCTGATGAAATCTCAGAAAAATCTAAGAAAAATACGAGCGCGTTCCTTCCGATCTGTATATGAAAAAGTTGTATAAGCTCGTTTCCGGCTGACGCTTGTGCGCAAAGATATGGCCAAAACACCTCGATGCTGTCCCACAAAGCCAAGCAGAAAAAGGGTCACAGTGTTGCCTCGGGATCCATGCCAAAAACTAGCAACGGGAAAGCGCGATCAATACGAAAGATGAAGCCCTACCTCTTAGGAGTCTGTCGGCGCAAGAATCACAGAAAAAGGAGCTCGGGGTAGCCCAGGGGAGCCAAAACACTGTCGCTGCGCCGAAGAAGAACACTAGAAAGCAACATCGCGCCGCACCGTAAAATGGGGAACCTCGGGATTCGTGCCCCCAAAAATCCCAAAACTCTGCAGGAAGATCAAGCACTTAGAGATGAAAAACATAGCTTAAGGGAGCTCGGGCAGAGGAGGTGTGGTTTGGGAGAAAAAGCCCCGAAACAGAGGCTCGGGCTGCCTTTAAATAGGCTGAGGAAAACAATTGGGATAATTCCCAATAAGTCCGGATTTTCGGGCGCCCGGAAATTTCCGGGCGCGCACAGTGCGGCCCGGCCCACCACTTTCGGGCGCGCACAGTGCGGCCCGGTCCACCACACAGTCCAGTCCACTACTCCCCCGGCCCCCACTGCACCCGGTGCACCTGCGCCCGCGAATGGCGACGCGACACGTGGCCCGGCAACCCGTGCACCACGCACGTCGCGCCGTGGACCGCGCACGTCGCGGCTGACCCCGGGCCGTACGGCCACCTGCCCCGCCGTACGGCCACCTGCCCCGGTCACCCACTCCACCGGTTGCGTGGACCGGGAGCACAACACCGAACCAATCACCTCACGCCACGTGTCCACCCGGTCTACCGTGCACCCGGGCCCAATTTCAGTGGACCGCGCCTGCTGAACCGGCCAACCGGAGAGCGCCACGTGGCCCGCCCCCGGTGCACGACCTCCGCGGTGGACCGCGCGCCTGCCCGCGCCCTAAGCCGCCTGCCCGCGGCCACCAAACGCCTGCCCGAGGCTGCGCCGCCGCCCGCCGACGCTGCCCGCCGCCGCCGGCCGCCGCCGGCGATCGCCGGAAATACTGTTCCGGCATGAACAGTACCCGCAAGCTCAAAAATAGTAAGTAATTAGCCCATCTTTGTTGGGTCGTATATAATACGGATCTAAATAGGGGAAGAAACACCTAGAGGGGGGTGAATAGGTGTAAACGTATAAACACTCAAAAATCGTTGCGATAAAAAACCCAATGCGGAAATGAAAATAACTCGCAAGATTTTTACGTGGAAAACTCCATCACCGGAGTAAAAAACCACGGGACCGATAACACGGCAGAAATCCACTGGAATTAAAACACGTACAAGGTGATTTACCGTACACACTTACGACTCAACCTTTTCCATACGCTCCTAGAGGATCTTCTCCGCTCGCTCCAGACGCTTCTCGAATCCACGATCTGCGCCCAACGCCGAATCCACGGCGTCCAACGTCGAATCCACGACGTCCGACCGAATCCACGGTCTTCACCCAATAGCACCCTTCGAATCCACGAACGTGCCTCGCTCCGAATCCACGAGAGCGAATGAACCTTGAATCCACAAGGACACGCGAATCCACGCGCCGATTTTGGGGTAATCGTTGTTTTTTGGGTGGTGATGATCCGCCGAATACTTAGATCAAAGATAGATCGGAAATACCATCTAAGTATTCATTAGTTTGATTCAACTCAAGATGTGAGTATGAAAACCTAGAATCAAACTAATCAATATAGATGAAGAAACATAGAGTATTCTCTAATGATTTCCTTTCTTCTCTATATGTGGATCTATAGCCGTATAAGATGATATATGAAAATGACGGCTATGTGGATTGACCCTAGAAAGAAAGACATAGGGTCTATTTATAGGTTAGAAACCCTAGGAAGGAGATAAGAATCAAAAACCTGTCATTTCTGGAATTTTACGGACGGCGATCCGGATCGTGATAACTGAGATCCGGATCGTCATAACGAAACAGCCAATTCCAGAAAAACGAAGGTTCGGGATCCGGATCATGTGACTACGATCCGGATCGTTCATACAGTTCACCAAACATCAACGTTCGGGATCCGGATTGCGAAGCAAGATCCGGATCGTTCAAGGTAGATGGTAAACTCAACGTTCGGGATCCGGATCAAGAGACTACGATCCGGATTGCGACGATGTATGAACGAACCACCTTCGGGATCCGGATCGAACAGCCTGATCCGGATCCTGAACATGTCCCAAGTCCAGTTTTTGATTTTTATGCAATGAAAGATTCTTCCAAGTGTTTCTACACTACAAGAAGTATTCGGATCACACAAATTCTTTAGTTAAACATACCTGATCCTTTTGAATTCTTCTTTCTTGAGATTGAGTTAAATGATCCAACTTTCTTCACCTTCAATCTTCAGGACTTGAAACTTTCACGAAACTACGCCAACTCAAATTCCGTAACAATCTCCCCCTTTGGCGGTTTCGTGACAAAACACAGATCCACTAAAGAAAATTCAAAAAGATATTTTTGTTGCTATCACCATACAACAAAAATTTACAATGGAGATCCAAAATACAATACATGAGTTAAACTCCTAAAACAGACTCTAGACTTAGACATCTATACTCTCTGCAAAAAGAAATCATTCTTGACAAAAGAAATCGTTAGATACCTCAAGAATTTTGTATCATTCAAAAACCACAAACAGAGATGAAGTTTAAACTCATTTATACTTACCATGACATTTATATTCAGATATGTAAACTGATCATAGTTAAAAAACACCAACATATCTTCTTTGCACGTAAAAACCAAATGTCATGAACATGTTTGTGACAAACTAATATATATAGATATGTAATTGATCAGAGTTAAGAACCAACATATCTTCTATGCAATCAAAACCAAGTGTCACAAACTTGTTAGTGAACATCAACTTGTTAGTTATATTACATGCCCAAATAGTTAGCAAATAGTTAGTCGAGGCATGCATTCATACAGCTGAAAAACCTCAAGTTGAGAATGGAAGTTGGAGTAATACTTACCTTGATATTCATCCAGTTTTCATATCAAACATTGTTCACTTACCTTGATGTTTCATGCAGTCAACATTGTTCAAAGTTCTCTCTAACTCTCTCCCCCTTTTTGTCACAAAACAAAGCCAAAATGTAGTTAAGACTACGAAATGTGAGGAGAGTAAAAAGTTCCAATAAAATGTAAAACCTGAGAACTAAGCTAACGTAAGTATAAAACTAAATCCTAAAATCGTAATCCTGCACAAAAGGAAAGGAAGGTGCAGTTCAGTCGGAGGAGTCTGAGCTGGTACAACTCAGCTTGCTCAAAATCCCTTTAAGCAATGTCGAAATAGTTGAACACTTCAATTACATCTAACTTGATCTTATGAGTAATGCCTTTATCAAATAATCAATTCGGTAAAGAAAATGAAATACAAAGATCAATAGATGTTTGAAATCCCAAATATGGTAGATAATATTTCTAGACAATCTGTTGAAGAGAGTGGCTCTTTGAGCATCTTTCTTTAAAATCCCACCTTATACCAACCTTGAAATTTGACAGAGTCAAGTATTTCAACATGCATTTTACTTAATCAAAAATTTGAACAACCATGCTTGGTATACATGTGGTAGCTGCACACAATACTCGGACGACCGAGGTGGTAGCTCTTTCCTCCATGTGGTGGTAGTTTTCACACTCCTCATTGGGATGTAACTCTTTCCACATCTTTTGAGCATTTTACATTATCTTTGACTCCCCCTCAATTGGCTATCAATTATTTAAGATATAAAGTATTCAACCAAAAATTGATCTCGATTTCATACTCGACTAAACAGTCAAATAAGATAATGACTATACCAAGAGATCATTGAGAGAGAAATTGACTTTGATCACTTTAGAAGATGATTTAATTAACATAAACGATCATTGCAACAAAGAAATATTATGATGGCAAAAGCATAATAAATTTCTAAATGTGTGAACAGATGCAATTAAAGTCAATTAAGATCTATGCTCAATTACTATCCTATGTATAAACATAGATATTGAATAGAACAAAACAAATACAAAAACTATTTTAAGCAAAGGTTTCAAAAAGAAGTTTATTTCAAAGAAAGCATACCAATTGCTTTTCGCAAATGAATAAAACGTTTTTGATCCAAAGGTTTTGTTAAAAAGTCAGCTAATTGATCTTCAGTTGAAATATATGAAAGTTGAAGAGTATTTGATTCAACTAGCTCTCTAAGAAAATGATATCTAAGTTCAATATGTTTTGTTCTAGAGTGCAACACAGGGTTTTTAGAAATGTTAATTGCACTTGTGTTGTCACAAAGAATTGTTACCGAAGATGCTGAAATGCGGAAGTCACTCAATACGCTTTTCATCCAAATGAGTTGAGTTGAGCAACTTCCAGCTGAAATGTATTCCGCTTCGGCAGTCGAGAGTGCTATGCAATTCTGCTTTTTACTGTGCCATGCAACAAGGCAATGGCCAAGATAGAAGCATGCACCACTCGTGCTTTTCCGATCATCCACTGATCCTGCCCAATCGGCATCTGAGTATCCAACAATGTCCAGACTTGTTCCCATAGGATACCAAATTCCGAAATTAATTGATCCTTTGATGTACCGGATGATCCGTTTCACCGCTTTCAGGTGAACTTCCTTTGGTGCTGATTGATATCTCGCGCAAATCCCAACACTAAAGGATATATCCGGGCGACTAGCCGTGAGGTAAAGTAGACTTCCAATCATACTTCTATACAGTTTCTCGTCTACATTCTCACTATGTGATTCACTTCCAAGTCCCTTGTGGCTAGTTCCCATTGGAGTTGGAAAATCTTTACAATTTTCTAGATCAAACTTTTTGACCAACTCCAGTGCATACTTGGATTGACTCAAGTGAATACCTTCATCATTTTGTTTAATTTGCAATCCAAGAAAATAAGACAGTTCGCCCATCATGGACATCTCAAATTCGCTTTCCATGGTCTCCGCGAATTTAGAAGCATCATTATCTTTTGTTGCACCAAATACAATGTCATCGACATAGATTTGTGCTACAATGAAATTATTTTGATAATGCTTCACAAAGAGAGTCCTGTCAGCTCCCCCTCGAGTATAGCCCTTCTCCAAAAGGCGCTTTGTTAACCTTTCGTACCATGCTCGCGGTGCTTGTTTCAGACCGTAAAGAGCCTTTTTCAAACGAAAAACATGGTTAGGTTGTTTATGATCTACAAAACCTTTCGGTTGAGCTACATAAACTTCCTCATTTAAAAACCCATTTAGAAATGCGCTCTTGACGTCCATTTGAAATAATTTGATTTTAAAATGACAAGCAATAGCAAACAATATACGAATGGACTCGAGTCTAGTTACAGGGGCGAAAGTTTCGTCAAAGTCTATACCTTCTACTTGAGAGTAGCCTTGAGCAACTAGTCGTGCCTTGTTCCTGATGATAGTACCATCTTCATCTTTCTTGTTCTTGAAGATCCATTTGGTACCTATCACATTATGTTGCTTTGGAGGCTTCGTTAATTCCCAGACTTTGTTTCGCTCAAATTGATGGAGCTCTTCCTGCATTGCTTTAATCCAGTAGTCATCCTGAAGAGCTTCATCTATTGTCTTTGGTTCGATTAAAGATACGTAGCAAGCAAATCCGCAAACCAACTGCCTTCGAGTTCTAACTCCTTCTTGTGGATCTCCAATGATGTTCGATTCCGGATGATCCTTGGAGATTCATAGCGTTTGTTGAAACGGAGTACTCGGAGGTACACGAGATGATTCCTGCACATCAGATAAACTAGAAGAACCATTAGATGCATCATTAATATTGGAAGTATTATTATGAGAAGATGCACTAGCAGGAGAATCATCATCTAGAGAGATATCGAGGGTAGATTTTTCAGATTCAAAATGAGAAGCTTCATCTACTTTAACATTTATAGATTCTACGATCGTCTTAGATTCAATGTTAAATACTCGATATGCTCTGCTATTCGTAGAATAACCCAAAAAGATCCCTTCATCACTTCGAGAGTCGAACTTTCCAAGATTTTCACGGTCACGTAAGATGTAACATCGACTCCCGAAGATACGAAAGTACTTGATATCCGGTTTTCTACTAAACCACAGCTCATATGGTGTATTCAAGGTTCCTGGGCGCAAATACACTCTGTTAATGACATAGACAGCGGTGTTCACAGCTTCAGCCCAAAAATGTAGCGGTAATTTCCGGCTATGAAGCATCACACGCGCCATCTCTTGAACAACCCTGTTTTTGCGCTCAACAACACCATTCTGCTGAGGTGTATAGGGTGCCGAGAATTCATGTTTAATGCCATTTGAAGTACAAAAGTCAATGAATTTTGAATTTATGAATTCTCCACCCCTATCACTTCTAACACGAATGATCTTTTCATTCTTTTCAATCATAATACGATGGCAAATCTCATGAAAAGAGTCAAACGTATCAGCTTTCTCTCTCAGAAATGCTACCCAAGAAAACCGAGAGAAAACATCAACCAATAAGAAAAAAAAATATACAATTTACCTTGCAAGGATGGTTGACGAGTTGGCCAAAAGAAAAAGAAGAAAAGAAAATAGTCTACACAAACTATACAAGATTTAATCGTAGAACGATTAAGGACAAGGAGGGGTTTCACCTTTGCATACCCAAACCTTTTGAGTTTTGGAGTATGTTGGTAAAGGTTGAGAGATTCTCCTTGAAGACGACGTCTTGTATGATTGATCTTTTTCTTTTGTCATCGTCTTGTTTGAGGTGCTACCAATGTTCTTTCCTTTTGAAAAATCCTTCCTTGAATTACGGGAAGTGAGCTTATTGGTAGCAATTGCAAGATGTGGTTGATTTGTTCTTTGAGCTCCAATCTCGCAATTTCTTTCGATGTGCCCTGCAAAATTACAACGAAAACATACCTTTGAGCTTGACGATTCCGAAGAGGATGAGGTAGGTTTGTTGTCGTTGTTTGTCTTGAATTCCGATGTCGGAGGAGGAGATACCGACTGAGGCACAAAGACTGTCCCACTCGAACTTGGACTGTTTCCAGTTTGAGTGTACCCGAGGCCGAACCGATTTGTTTGACCAAGACCAAGGAGTTTATCCAACTTACTCCTTCCTAAAGAGAATTGCTGTAAGTCATCCTTGAGTTGGAGAATGGTCTCTATCATTTCCCGTCTTTCCTGTCGGCCCTCGCCATAGAGCTTCAAGAAGTAGTTTGCTTTGTTCACCATATCTATATAGTTCTTCTCGAGCTGCTCATTGGACTCTTGAAGGGAAACATTTGCTTTTATCAAACTATCCCTTTCCACTTCAAGATCGGTCGAGAGAGAAGTTACCCTTTTTACTTCTTCTTCGAGATCCTGCAATCTCCCTCTCAACCCCTTGTTTTGCTTAGCCGGTTTCTTTAAATCCTGTAAAGATCTGTGGTAGGCTAGAGCAAACTCTTCACCTTCCGAATCATCCGATTCATTGTCCATTGCATTATTTTCAACAGTGGAGTTGGACAATGATTCAGACGTACTTGCCATAAAGCACATGAATGGTGAAGATGTGGACGCGTGGAATGCCGTGGAGCTCTTTTCTTCATCACTTGAAGACGACTCATTTGACGTTGAGTTGTCATCCCAAGTGACGACTTGCATCGCCTTCTTCTTTGCCGGATACTTGTTAGGACACTCCGTTGCAATGTGGCCGTAGCCTCGACATTTGAAGCATTGCAGTTGTCCTTCTGAACTTTTCTTATCCTTTGAGAAGTTCTCCTGCTTTCTTGACTTGTGACTTGGAGTACCCTTGCCTTTGTTCCACTTTCTGAAGGATGGAGATTTGCTTGAATTACCCCTTCGAAAGTTGCGGCGAAAATTCCTTGTCAAGAGAGCGAGCTGCTTCTCAAATTCCTCCATAGAAAGGTTCTCGTCATCGTCCGAGGAGGATGTATCCGCGTCTTCTTCCTTAGTTGTTTTCAACGCATAACCTGAAGACTTAGAAGTGGATGCTTTTCCAGAAGAATTGTTAGTATTAAAAGTCATTTCATAAGTTTGTAATGAACCAACTAATTCTTCTACACGTATTTCGTCCGGGTGTTTAATAGTTTCAATGGCAGTAACCTTTGGGCGAAATCGTTCAGGAAGAGTTCTTAAGATTTTTCTTACAATCTTAAATTCTGGAATCTTCTCTCCCAGATTAGCACATGAGTTTACGATGTCTTGCAATCGTGTATAGTAGTCCGTGAAAGATTCATTTTCTGCCATCAAAATAGAGTCAAACTTTCTCGTAAGCATCTGCAGTTTCTGAATCTTCACGAGGTTAGTTCCCTCATGTGTAACCTGGAGAACATCCCAGATTTCTTTCACAGTCTCACATGCCGAGACGCGAGAGAATTCAGTTTGAGATAAGGCATTAAAAATAGCATTAATTCCCTTGCCATTGTAAGAAGATAACTCAAACTCTTCCTTGGTCCATTTCGACCTAGGTTTTAAGGTGTGAACATCAGAGATAAGTTCAGTTGGATTAGTCCATCCTGATTCAATTGAATGCCACACCCTTTCGTCGATGGAAGATAAAAAGGCTTTCATCCGTACTTTCCAGTACGCATAATTTGTTCCATCAAAGAAAGGGGGTCGATTGATGTTTCCACCTTCAACCATTGTTTACAACCATATTCCCGCTCTGATACCACTTGTTGGGTCGTATATAATACGGATCTAAATAGGGGAAGAAACACCTAGAGGGGGGTGAATAGGTGTAAACGTATAAACACTCAAAAATCGTTGCGATAAAAAACCCAATGCGGAAATGAAAATAACTCGCAAGATTTTTACGTGGAAAACTCCATCACCGGAGTAAAAAACCACGGGACCGATAACACGGCAGAAATCCACTAGAATTAAAACACGTACAAGGTGATTTACCGTACACACTTACGACTCAACCTTTTCCATACGCTCCTAGAGGATCTTCTCCGCTCGCTCCAGACGCTTCTCGAATCCACGATCTGCGCCCAACGCCGAATCCACGGCGTCCAACGTCGAATCCACGACGTCCGACCGAATCCACGGTCTTCACCCAATAGCACCCTTCGAATCCACGAACGTGCCTCGCTCCGAATCCACGAGAGCGAATGAACCTTGAATCCACAAGGACACGCGAATCCACGCGCCGATTTTGGGGTAATCGTTGTTTTTTGGGTGGTGATGATCCGCCGAATACTTAGATCAAAGATAGATCGGAAATACCATCTAAGTATTCATTAGTTTGATTCAACTCAAGATGTGAGTATGAAAACCTAGAATCAAACTAATCAATATAGATGAAGAAACATAGAGTATTCTCTAATGATTTCCTTTCTTCTCTATATGTGGATCTATAGCCGTATAAGATGATATATGAAAATGACGGCTATGTGGATTGACCCTAGAAAGAAAGACATAGGGTCTATTTATAGGTTAGAAACCCTAGGAAGGAGATAAGAATCAAAAACCTGCCATTTCTGGAATTTTACGGACGGCGATCCGAATCGTGATAACTGAGATCCGGATCGTCATAACGAAACAGCCAATTCCAGAAAAACGAAGGTTCGGGATCCGGATCATGTGACTACGATCCGGATCGTTCATACAGTTCACCAAACATCAACGTTCGGGATCCGGATTGCGAAGCAAGATCCGGATCGTTCAAGGTAGATGGTAAACTCAACGTTCGGGATCCGGATCAAGAGACTACGATCCGGATTGCGACGATGTATGAACGAACCACCTTCGGGATCCGGATCGAACAGCCTGATCCGGATCCTGAACATGTCCCAAGTCCAGTTTTTGATTTTTATGCAATGAAAGATTCTTCCAAGTGTTTCTACACTACAAGAAGTATTCGGATCACACAAATTCTTTAGTTAAACATACCTGATCCTTTTGAATTCTTCTTTCTTGAGATTGAGTTAAATGATCCAACTTTCTTCACCTTCAATCTTCAGGACTTGAAACTTTCACGAAACTACGCCAACTCAAATTCCGTAACAATCTTGACCGTTTTCGCGCGCTGATTCCAAATCCGGCGTCCATTTTGCCAAATTCCAATCCTATAATTTGCCGGAGGCTCCCGGAAAGGTATTTTTAATCCGAATTCCGCGCCGAGCCTAAATTTGATATCCACTCCTCGCGTAAACTGTTCTAAACATCCGATGGGGTCCCCCGATTACCTACGAGATCCATTTTAAGCCCCGAGTCCATCTCTTGTGTCCAAACTGGCGCGCGAACACCGCCGACATGCCACGTAGGCTTCCAGAAGCTGCTGGTCACACTGTAGAAGCCCTGCAAAGATCCGGGTCACCACACGAGCTCTGGCGAGGGGTCTATCAATCTGAATTCCAGTTCCCCTCGAATTTTTTCGCCTAGTGTACTGCTTGGTTGTTGAGGAAGATTTCATCAGCTTCTTGTTCTTCAAATACAACCTATCTTCTTTGTCAATAGCTTTTTGTGCTTGTTCACAAATCTCTTCCCAGTCTTCTTCATCTGATTCTGAATCATTTTGACAAACTTTCTTTGTCTCTTCTTGATTTTAGTCGTCTTGTTCTCTTTTTATAGAAGACGCACTAGGTCCTATCATTGCTACCAAAAGAAAGATTATCCAGGCGAACGCCATTGGTGCAAGTGCTTAATAGATTTAAAATCCTGTGAACAATAACTCAAGAACACATGATAAATTGTTAATTTTCAAAGATTTGAAAAATTGTACCCAAACAATCATAATCATGTAGAGAGACTAAGAAACAAAGTAGTTTTGCAAAAGGACTTTTAAAAATAGATCAATTGCATGATTTTCGAAAATCCTTATTATATGCCCTAAAACCGAAATATTTAGAAATCGAAGCCTAAAAATCCGTTAATCAGGAGAATACCTAGCATATAATCAAAACTAATCTACCCAGAGTTCTTATTTCAAAAGAAATTTGACCAAAAACCATTCAAAAACGAAAAAGATAGAAAAATCTCATCACGTTTTGAAGAAAATAGAGAAAAACTGTGAAAAATGGGATTTTGATCAATAAAACTTACTTGTATTCGAAGAACTTGAGTTTGGAAAGCTCCAAGGTGCAATAGTTCTAGAGAGAGAGACTCTAGAGACTTAAGAACAAAAGATTAAGGTAAAAGAAATCAAAACCCTCTTGTTCTTATTAAAACCCTAGCCGTGATCCGGATCGGATCGAGATTTCGATCCGGATCGGCCAGCCGCAGGAAGAAGCCTGCGTTCGGGATCCGGATCAGCTTGCCCGATCCGGATCGGCTCCAACTTTTTCATCAGAAAAATTTAGAAAAATTTCATAAGATCCAGAAAAAGTATGTAAGCACAATTGTGTATCAACTTTAAACAAAAATTATCGTTTCATACAACAAGAATTAGATTATGTCAAATCTATCAATAATATCCAAAAATGAAACGAGAATTTACAAAAATCAAATCCCTTAAAGTTGAACACCTTCAATTACATCTAACTTGATCTTATGAGTAATGCCTTTATCAAATCATCAATTCGGTAAAGAAAATGAAATACAAAGATCAATAGATGTTTGAAATCCCAAATATGGTAGATAATTTATCTAGACAATCTGTTGAAGAGAGTGGCTCTTTGAGCATCTTTCTTTAAAATCCCACCTTATACCAACCTTGAAATTTGACGGAGTCAAGTATTTCAATATGCATTTTACTTAATCAAAAATTGAACAACCATGCTTGGTATACATGTGGTAGCTGCACACAATACTCGGACGACCGAGGTGGTAGCTCTTTCCTCCATGTGGTGGTAGTTTTCACACTCCTCATTGGGATGTAACTCTTTCCACATCTTTTGAGCATTTTACATTTCTTTGACTCCCCCTCAATTGGCTATCAATTATTTAAGATATAAAGTATTCAACCAAAAATTGATCTCGATTTCATACTCGACTAAGCAGTCAAATAAGATAATGACTATACCAAGAGATCATTGAGAGAGAAATTGACTTTGATCACTTAGAAGATGATTTAATTAACATAAATGATCATTGCAACAGTGAAATATTATGATGGCAAAAGCATAATAAATTTCTAAATGTGCGAAAAGATGCAATTAAAGTCAATTATGATCCATGCTCAATTAATGTCCTATGTACAAACATAGATAATGAACAAAACAAAACAAAAACAAAACCTATCCTAAGCAAAGGTTTCAAAAAGAAGTTTATTTCAAGGAAAGCATTCCAATTGCTTTTCGCAAATGAATAAAACGTTTTTGATCCAAAGGTTTTGTTAAAATGTCAGCTAATTGATCCTCAGTTGAAATATATGAAAGTTGAAGAGTATTTGATTCAACTAGCTCTCTAAGAAAATGATATCTAAGTTCAATATGTTTTGTTCTAGAGTGCAACACAGGGTTTTTAGAAATGTTAATTGCACTTGTGTTGTCACAAAGAATTGTTACCGAAGATGCTGAAATCCGGAAGTCGCTCAACACACTTTTCATCCAAATGAGTTGGGTTGAACAACTACCCGCTGAAATGTATTCCGCTTCGGTAGTCGAGAGTGCTATGCAATTCTGCTTTTTACTGTGCCATGCAACAAGGCAATGGCCAAGATAGACGCATGCACCACTCGTGCTTTTCCGATCATCCACTGATCCTGCCCAATCGGCATCTGAGTATCCAACAATATCCAAACTAGTTCCCATAGGATACCAAATTCCGAAATTAATTAATCGTTTGATGTACCGGATGATCCTTTTCACCGCTTTCAGGTGAACCTCCGTTGGTGCTGATTGATATCTCGCGCAAATCCCAACACCAAAGGATATATCCGGGCGACTAGCCGTGAGGTAAAGTAGACTTCCAATCATACTTCGATACAGTTTCTCGTCTACATTCTCACTTTGTGAATCACTTCCAAGTCCCTTGTGGCTAGTTCCCATTGGAGTCGGAAAATCCTTCGAATTTTCTAAGTCAAACTTTTTAACCAACTCCATTGCATACTTGGATTGACTCAAGTGAATACCTTCATCATTTTGTTTAATTTGCAATCCAAGGAAATAAGTCAATTCGCCCATCATGGACATCTCAAATTCGCTTTTCATGGTCTCCGCGAATTTAGAAGCATCATTATCTCTTGTTGCGCCAAATACAATGTCATCGACATAGATTTGTGCTACAATGAAATTGCTTTGATAATGCTTCACAAAGAGAGTCCTGTCAGCTCCTCCTCGAGTATAGCCCCTCTCCAAAAGGTGCTTTGTCAACCTTTCGTACCATGCTCGCGGTGCTTGTTTCAGACCGTAAAGAGCCATTTTCAAACGAAAAACATGGTTAGGTTGTTTATGGTCTACAAAACCTTTCGGTTGAGCCACATAAACTTCCTCATTTAAAAACCCATTTAGAAATGCGCTCTTAACGTCCATTTGAAATAATTTGATTTTAAAATGACAAGCAATAGCAAATAGTATACGAATGGACTCGAGTCTAGCTACAGGGGCGAATGTTTCATCAAAGTCTATACCTTCTACTTGAGAGTAGCCTTGAGCAACTAATCGTGCCTTGTTCCTGATGATAGTACCATCCTCATTTTTCTTGTTCTTGAAAATCCATTTGGTACCTATCACATTATGTTGCTTTGCAGGCTTCGTTAATTCCCAGACTTTGTTTCGCTCAAATTGATGGAGCTCTTCCTGCATTGCTTTAATCCAGTAGTCATCCTGAAGAGCTTCATCTATGTTCTTTGGTTCGATTAAAGATACGTAGCAAGCGAATCTACAAACCAACTGCCTCCGAGTTCTAACTCCTTCTTGTGGATCTCCAATAATATTCGATTCCGGATGATCCTTGGTGATTCGTAGCGTTTGTTGAAACGGAGTACTCGGAGGTATATGAGATGATTCCTGCACATCAGATAAACTTGAAGAACCATTAGATGCATCATTAATATTGGAAGTATTATTATGAGAAGATGCAATGGCAGGTGAATCATCATCTAGAGAGATATCGAGGGTAGATTTTCCAGATCCAAAGTGAAAAGCTTCATCTACTTTAACATTTATAGATTCTACGATCGTCTTAGATTCCAAGTTAAATACTCGATATGCCCTACTATTTGTAGAATACCCCAAGAATATCCCTTCGTCACTTCGAGAGTCAAACTTTCCAAGATTTTCACGGTCACGTAAAATGTAACACCGACTCCCGAAGATGCGAAAATATTTGATGTTGGGTTTTCTACCACACCATAGTTCATATGGTGTATTTAACGTTTCCGGGCGCAAATAAACTCGATTAATTACATAGATTGCAGTGTTCACAGCTTCAGCCCAAAAATGTAGCGGTAAATTCCGGCTGTGAAGCATAACACGTGCCATCTCTTGAACAACCCTATTTTTGCGCTCGACAACACCATTCTGTTGAGGTGTATAGGGTGCAGAGAATTTATGCTTAATACCGTTTGAAGTGCAAAAGTCAATGAATTTAGAGTTAACGAATTCTCCACCTCTATCACTTCTAACACGAATGATCTTTTCATTCTTTTCAATCATAATACGAAGGCAAATCTCGTGAAAATAATCAAAAGTATCAGCTTTCTCTTTTAAAAATGCTACCCAAGAATATCGAGAGAAATCATCAATCATCAAGAAAATATACCATTTACCTCCCAAAGATGGTTGACGAGTTGGCCCCATTAAATCCATGTGTAAAAGTTCCAAAGGCCGTTTTGTACCAACGTGGTTCAAGTTCTTGTGTGCAGTCCTGGACTGTTTTCCCTTTTGGCAACCACCACACACAATGTTGTGTTTAAATAAAAGTTTTGGAACCCCCTTGACCACGTCCTTGTTTGAAATTCTAGCAAGTTCCTTAAAATTTATGTGACCTAGCCTTTCATGCCAAATTGTTTCATTAATCAAAGAAACTAGATTACATTTTTCTGAAATTTTATTAGGAACAACATAGCAATTGTTTTCAGATCTAACCCCTTTTAAAAAGAAGACATGGTCCTTATCAGTTACAACACATTCAACAGATGAAAAGTTAACTGAAAAACCATTGTCGCAAAGTTGACTTATGCTTATGAGGTTAGTCTTAAGACCATCAACAAATAACACATTATTTAGAACCGGGCCATCTGGAATAGCTACTGTTCCTTTTCCAACAATTTTGGAAGATCGACCGTCTTCGAAAACAACGAGTCCTCCGGAGATTTTCTCAAGATTTTGAAAAACTATTTTTGTCACCGGTCATGTGACGGGAACATCCGCTATCCAGATACCAAGACGAACTATCATATGCATGCAAGGAAACATTGGTAACAAGACAAGGAAAGATTTCACCTTTGCGCACCCAAACCTTTTTGGAATGCGTCGGTAATGGTCGTGAAGTTATATGCCTAGGTGAAAGCGTCTTGTTATAACGATTGCTGCTCCTTGATGAAGTCGTCTTGCGCGGTAAACTACCAAGGTTCTTTTCCTTCAATTGATTTGCAATTGATTTCCGAGGAATCACCTTTGTGGTAGTCATTGCAAGAGGTGTTTGAAGTGAGCGTTTGACTCCCGTCTTGCAATATCTTCTTATGTGCCCTGAAACACCACAACGAAAACATACCTTAGATCTTGACGATCCCAAAGAGGATGAAGTAGGTTTGTTGTCGTTGTTTGTCTTGAATTCCGGTGTCGGAGGAGGAGATACCGACTGAGGCACAAAAACTGTCCCACTCGAACTTGGACTGTTTCCAGTTTGAGTGTACCCGAGGCCGAACCGATTTGTTTGACCAAGACCAAGAAGCCTATCCAACTTACTCCTTCCTGAAGAGAATCGCTGCAAGTCATCCTTGAGTTGGAGAATGGTCTTTGTCATTTCCAGGTTATCCTGTCGAGCCTCGTTGTAGAGCTTTGAGAAGTGATCCGCTTTATCCACCAGATTTGTATGTTGCTTCTCAAAAAGCTCATTGGACTCTTGAAGGGAAACATTTACTTTTATCAGATTTTCCCTTTCCACTTCAAGAGCGTTTGAGAGAGAAGTTGCCCTTTTTGTTTCTTCTTCGAGATCATGCAATCTCCCTCTCAAACTCTTGTTTTGCTTAGCCACTTTCTTTGAATCCCTCAAAAGTCTGTGGTAGGGTAGAGCAAAATCTTCACCTTCCGAATCATCCGATTCGTTGTCCGTTGCAATCTTTTCAACAGTGGAGTTGGACAATGACTCGGACGTACTTGCCATAAAGCACATGAAGGGTGAAGATGTGGACGCGTGGAATGCCGTGGTGCTCTTTTCTTCATCACTCGAAGACGACTCATTTGACGTTGAGTTGTCATCCCAAGTGACGACTTGCATCGCCTTCTTCTTTGCCGGATACCTGTTGGGACACTCCGTTGCAATGTGGCCGTAGCCTCGACATTTGAAACATTATAGTTGTCCCTCTGAACTTTTCTTATCCTTTGAGAAGTTCTCTTGCTTTCTTGACTTGTAACTTGAAGTACCCTTGCCTTTGTTCGACTTTCCGAAGGATGGAGATTTACTTGAATTACCCCTTCGAAAGTTGCGGCGAAACTTCCTTGTCAAGAGAGCGAGCTGCTTCTCAAATTCCTCCATAGAAAGATTCTCGTCATCGTCTGAGGAGGATGTATCCGCGTCTTCTTCCTTAGTTGTTTTCAACGCATAACCTGAAGACTTAGAAGATGATGCTTTTCCAGAAGAATTGTTAGTAGTAAATGCCATTTCATATGTTTGTAATGAACCAACTAATTCTTCTACACGCATTTCGTCCGGGTGTTTAATAGTTTCAATGGCTGTAACCTTTGGGCGAAATCGTTCAGGAAGAGTTCTTAAGATCTATCTTACAACCTTAAATTCTGGAATCTTCTCTCCCAGCTTAGCACATGAGTTTACGATGTCTTGCAATCGTGTATAGTAGTCCGTGAAAGATTCATTTTCTGCCATCAAGATAGAGTCAAACTTGCTCGTAAGCATTTGCAGTTTCTGAATCTTCACGAGGTTAGTTCCCTCATGTGTAACCTGAAGAACATCCCAGATTTCTTTCGCAGTCTCACATGCCGAGACGCGAGAGAATTCAGTTTGAGATAAGGCATTAAAGATAGCATTAATTCCCTTGCCATTGTAAGAAGATGAATCTAACTCTTCCTTGGTCCATTTCGACCTAGGTTTTAAGGTGCGAACATCAGAGATAATTTCAGTTGGATTAGACCATCCTAATTCAATTGATTGCCACACCCTTTCGTCGATGGAAATTAAAAAGGCTTTCATCCGTACTTTCCAGTACGCATAATTTGTTCCATCAAAGAAAAGGGGTCGATTGATGTTTCCACCTTCAACCATTGTTTACAACCCTATTCCCGCTCTGATACCACTTGTTGGGTTATATGTAATATAGATCTAAATAGGGGAAGAAACACCTAGAGGGGGGTGAATAGGTGTAAACGTATAAACACTCAAAAATCGTTGCGATAAAAAACCCAATGCGGAAATAAAATAACACGCAAGATTTTTACGTGGAAAACTCCAAACCGGAGTAAAAAACCACGGGACCGATAACACGGCGAAATCCACTAGAATTAAAACACGTACAAGGTGATTTACCGTACACACTTACGACTCAACCTTTTCCATACGCTCCTAGAGGATCTTCTCCGCTCGCTCCACGACGCTTCTCGAATCCACGTTCTACGCCCAACGCCGAATCCACGGCGTCCAACGTCGAATCCACGACGTCCGACCGAATCCACGGTCTTCACCCAGTAGCACCCTTCGAATCCACGAACGTGCCTCGCTCCGAATCCACGAGAGCGGTTGAACCTTGAATCCACAAGGACACGCGAATCCACGCGCCGATTTTGGGGTAAATCGTTGTTTTTTGGGTGGTGATGATCCGCCGAATACTTAGATCAAAGATAGATCGGAAATACCATCTAAGTATTCATTAGTTTGATTCAACTCAAGATGTGAGTATGAAAACCTAGAATCAAACTAATCAATATAGATGAAGAAACATAGAGTATTATCTAATGATTTTCTTTCTTCTCTATATGTGGATCTAGGCCGTATAAAATGATATTTGATTATGATGGCTATTTTCCTTTTTTTTGGATTGTCGGCTTGCCCTAGAAAAATGAATCATAGGGTCTATTTATAGGTTAGAAACATTTGGAAGGAGATAAGAATCAAAAACCTAACATTTCTGGAATTTTCTACGGACGGCGATCCGGATCGGATTTGGGCAATCCGGATTGCAGTAGCAAGAAAGACGGTTTCCAGAAAAACAATCGTTCAGGATCCGGATCGGAATGCCTGATCCAGATCGTTCATACAATTCAGAAAACTCAACGTTCGGGATCCGGATCGTGAGATGCTGCGATCCGGATTGAAGTAATGTATGAAACAACAACCTTCGGGATCCGGATCGCTGGCTCTGATCCGGATCCTGAACATGTCCGAACACCAGTTTTTGATTTTTATGCAATTAAAAATTCTTCCAGGTGTTTCTACACTACAAGAAGTATTCGGATCACCAAAAATCTTTAGTTAAACATACCTGATCCTTTTGAATTCTTCTTTCTTGAGATTGAGTTAAATGATCCAACTTTCTTCACCTTCAATCTTCAAGACTTGAACCTTTCACGAAACTACGCCAACTCAAATTCCGTAACAAAAGCAAATGTTTCCCTTCAAGAGTCCAATGAGCAATTCGAGAAGAATTATATAGATATGGTTAACAAAGCGAATTACTTCTTGAAGCTCAACGGCGAGGCTCGACAGGAAAAATTGGAAATGACAGAGACCATTCTCCAACTCAAGGATGACTTACAACGATTTTCATCAAGAAGGAGTAAGTTGGATAAGCTTCTTGGTCTTGGTCAATCAAACAAGTTCGGCCTCGGATACAATCGAACTAAGATGATTTTAGTTCGGTTGGGACAGTTTTCGTACCTCAGTCGGTATCTCCTCCTCCGACACCGGAATTCACGACAAGCAACGACAACAAGCCAACTTCACCCTCCTCGGGATCGTCAAGCACTAAGGTATGTTTTCGTTGTAATTTTGCAGGGCACATAAGAAGAAATTGCAAGATGGGAGCCAAACGCTCAACTCAAGCACTTCTTGCAACGACTACCAAAAGGGTAATTCCTCGGAAAGCAAATGCAAATTATTCGAAAGGAAAAAGCCTCGGTAGTTCATCAAACAAGACGACGACGTCAAGGAAAAGCGATGGATCAAACAAGACGCTTTCACCAAAGGTATCAACCTCACAATCACTTCCGACGTACACCAAAACTCGAAAGGTTTGGGTATGCAAAGGTGAAACCTTTCCTTGTCTTTAATCTTTCTACAATTAAATGTTGTGTAGTTTATGTAGACTATTTTTTCTTTCTTTGGGCCAACACGTCAACCATCCTTGGGAGGTAAATGGTATATTTTCTTATTGGTTGATGATTTCTCTCGGTATTCATGGGTAGCATTTTTAAAAGAGAAAGCTGATACTTTTGATTCTTTTCACGAGATTTGCCTTCGTGTTATGATTGAAAAGAATGAAAAGATCATTCGTGTTAGAAGTGATAGAGGTGGAGAATTCATAAATTCTAAATTCATTGATTTTTGCACTTCCAACGGCATTAAGCATGAATTCTCAGCACCCTATACACCTCATAGAATGGTGTTGTCGAGCGCAAAAACAGGGTTGTTCACGAGATGGCACGTGTTATGCTTCATAGTCGGAATTTACCGCTACATTTTTGGGCTGAAGCTGTGAACACTGCAATCTATGTTATTAATCGAGTTTATTTGCGCCCGGGAATGTTAAATACACCATATGAACTATGGTGTTGTAGAAAACCCAACATTAAATATTTTCGTATCTTCGGGAGTCGATGTTACATTTTACGTGACCGCGAAAATTTTGGAAAGTTTGACTCTCGAAGTGATGAAGGGATTTTCTTGGGGTATTCTACGAATAGTAGAGCATATCGGGTATTTAACTTGGAATCTAAGACGATCGTAGAATCTATAAATGTTAAAGTAGATGAAGCTTTCCACTTTGCATCTGATAAATCTACCCCTGATATCTCTCTTGATGATGATACTCCTGTAAGTGCATCTTCTCATGATAATACTTCCAATATTAATGATGCATCTAATGGTTCTTCAAGTTATCTGATGTGCAGGAATCATCTCATGTACCTCCGAGTACTCCATTACAACAAACGTTACGCATCTCCAAGGATCATCCTGAATCAAACATCATTGGAGACCCACAAGAAGGAGTCAAAACTCGGAGACAGTTGGTTTGTGGATTCACCTGTTACGTTTCCATGATCGAACCAAAGAACATCGATGAAGCTCTTCAGGATGACTACTGGATTGAAGCAATGCAGGAAGAGCTCCATCAGTTTGAACGCAACAAAGTCTGGGAATTAACGACGCCTCCGAAGCAACACAATGTGATTGGTACTAAATGGATTTTCAAGAACAAGAAAAATGAGGATGGTACCATCATCAGGAACAAAGCACGTTTAGTTGCTCAAGGCTACTCTCAAATGGAAGGTATAGACTTTGATGAAACGTTCGCCACTGTAGCTAGACTCGAGTCCATTCGTATCTTATTCGCTATTGCTTGTCACTTCAATATAAAACTCTTTCAAATGGACGTTAAGAGCGCGTTTTTAAATGGGTTTTTTAAATGAGGAAGTTTATGTGGCTCAACCGAAAGGTTTTGTAGACTGTAAACTACCTAACCATGTTTTTCGTTTGAAAAAGGCTCTTTACGGTTTAAAACAAGCACCGTGAGCATGGTACGAAAGGTTGACAAAGCACCTTTTGGAGAAGGGCTGTGAGGCCCCACTTCCCAGGGGGTCACCCATCCTAGAAACTACTCTAGCTCTAGCACGCTTAACTCTCATGTTCCTCTTGGATCTTGCTCCCATCCAAAATGCTATAGCCGGGTTAGAGATTTAGTCCTATTATATCATTTATATAGAGGACTAATCCAAATTCCGGGGGTGTCACATTCTTCCCCCCTTTAAGCCCTGACGTTCCACGTCAGGCTCAAGCACACTCATAAGCACCAGGCGATGTGAGACTCGTCTCGCTAGCCTTAGCCGACCTTGTGAGGAGCTCCACTCCACTCACAACGGTCATTAGCCGGGGAGCCTCGCTCTACCCGCTATATAACCCTGGCTCAGCCGAGACTCATCTCACATTTCCAACTGGTGAATGGCTCTGATACCAACTGTGACGTCTCACTTCCCAGGGGGTCACCCATCCTAGAACTACTCTAGCTCTAGCACGCTTAACTCTCATGTTCCTCTTGGATCTTGCTACCATCCAAAATGCTATAGCCGGGTTAGAGATTTAGTCCTATTATATTATTTATATAGAGGACTAATCCAAATTACGGGGGTGTCACAAGGGCTATACTCGAGGGGGAGCAGATCGGACTCTCTTTGTGAAGCATTATCAAAATAACTTCATTGTTGCACAAATCTATGTCGATGACATTGTGTTTGGAGCAACAAAGGATAATGATGCTTCTAAATTCGTAGAAACCATGGAAAGCGAATTTGAGATGTCTATGATGGGCGAACTGACATACTTTCTTGGATTGCAAGTGAAACAAAATGGTGAAGGCATCCATCTGTGTCAATCCAAGTACGCAAAGGAGTTGGTAAGAAATTCGGATTAGAAGATTCTAAAGATTTTCCTACTCCTATGGGAACTAGCAATAAGGGATTAGGAAGTGAATCTCTTAGTGATAATGTAGACGAGAAACTCTATCGCAGCATGATTGGAAGTCTACTTTACCTCACAGCTAGTCGCCCGGATATATCCTTTAGTGTTGGGATTTGCGCGAGATATCAATCAGCACCAAAGGAGGTTCACCTGAAAGCGGTGAAACGGATCATCCGGTACGTCAAAGGAACTGTAAACTTCAGAATTTGGTATCCTATGGGAACAAGTTTAGATATTATTGGATACTCAGATGCCGATTGGGCAGGATCTGTGGATGATCGGAAAAGTTCGAGTGGTGCATGTTTTTATCTTGGCCATTGTCTTGTTGCATGGCATAGTAAAAAGCAAAACTGCATTGCACTCTCGACTGCCGAAGCGGAATACATCTCAGCGGGTAGTTGTTCAACTCAACTTATTTGGATGAAAAGCGTGTTGAGCGACTTCCGAATTTCAGCAACTTCGGTAACTGTTTTATGTGACAACACAAGTGCTATAAACATTCAAAAAATCCTGTGTTGCACTCTAGAACAAAAACACATTGAACTTAGATATCATTTTCTTAGAGAGCTAGTTGAATCAAATATTCTTCAAATTTCCTACATTTCAACTGAAGATCAATTAGCTGACATTTTAACAAAACCTTTGGATCAAAAACGTTTTATTCATTTGCGTAAAGCATTGGAATGCTTTCCTTGAAATAAACCCTTTTTGAAACTCTTGTTTAGGTTAGGTTTTGTTTTTGTGTTTTTGTTCATTATCTATGCTTAGACATAGAATATTAATTGAGCATTAGTTTTATCGACTTTGACTGCATCCTTTATATATTTAGAAATCTATTATGCTTTAGATATCATAATATTTCATTTGATGCAATGATCATTTATGTCAATTAAATCATCTTGTTTTGATCAAAGTCAATTTCTCTCTCGATGATCTCTTGGTATAGTTTTTATCTTATTTGACTGTTTAGTCGAGTATGGAAATCGAGATCAATATTTGGCTGAATACTTTATATCTTAAATAATTGATAGCCAATTGAGGGGGAGTCAAAGAAAAAGTATTATGCTCAAAAGATGTGGAAAGAGCTACATCCCAATGAGGAGTGTGAAAACTACCACCACATGGAGGAAAGAGCTACCACCTCGGTCGTCCGAGTACTGTGTGCAGCTACCACATGTATACCAAGCAAGGTTTTTCAAGTTTGAGAAATTAAAATGCATGTTGAAATACTTGACTCTGTCAAAATTTCAAGGTTGGTATAAGGTGGGATTTTTAATGAAAGATGCTCAAAGAGCCACTCTCTTCAATAAATTGACTAGATATATTATCTAATTTATCGGGGATGTTAGACATCTATTGATCTTTGTATTTCATTTTCTTTACCGAATTGATGATTTGATAAAGGCATTACTCATAAGATCAAGTTAGATGTAATTGAAGTTGTTCAACTTTAAGGGATTTAATTTTTATAAATTTTCGTTTCATTTGTTGGATGTTATTGATAGATTTGGTATAATCTATTTCTTGTTGTATGAAACGATGATTTTCGTTTAAAGTTGATACACAAAAGTGCTTACAATCTTTTTCTGGTTTTTCTAGAATTTCTCTGAAATTTTCTAAAAAAAGTTGCAGCCGATCCGGATTGGATCTGCCGATCCGGATCCCGAACGCAGTTTTTCACTGCGGGTAGCCGATCCGGATCGTAATCACGAACTGATCCGGATCGCGGCTAGGGTTTTATATAGAACAAAAGGGTTTTTATTTCTTTTACTCCAATCTTTTGTTCCAAAGTTTCCAGAGCTTCTCTCTCTAGATTGCATCCATCTTGGAAGCTTTCAAACTCAAGTTCTTCAATTCCAAGTAAGTTTTGTTGATCAAAATCTCGGTTTTTTCACAGTTTTTCTTATTCCTCCTCAAAACGTGATGAATTTCTTGTATCAATTTCATTTGTGGATGGTTTTTGATCAAATTTCTTTTGAAATAAGAACTCTGGGTAGATTAGTTTTGATTATATGCTAGGTATTCTCAAGATAAACGAATTTTTTGGTCTTCGATTTCAAAAATTTCGGTTTTAGGGCATATAATGGGAATTTTCCAAAATCATGCAATTGATCTATTTTTAAAATTCTTTTTGCAAAACTAATTTGATTCCTAGTCTCTCTACACGATAATGATTGTTTGGGTACAATTTTTCTAATTTTGAAAATTAACAATTTTTTGTGTTCTTGAGTGTTGCTCACTGGATTTCTTTTCACAAGAAACCATAGCAATGGTGATCACTTGGATCATTTTCCTTCTGGCTGCTATGGTACATACGAGAGACACTGTCAAGCCCAAGAGGGCTAAGAAAGCGAAGAAAGCTAAAGATGATTCCGATACAGAATCTGACGGAATCGATCGATTGGGATGAGTTTCAAGTTGAAGCAACAACTGTTCCCACTGCTTCAAAGGGAAAAGCGCCTGCGGAGACATCGAAGGCTCCGCCTACTGCTGCTGAAAAGGGCAAAGCTCCAATGGAGAAACTTCTGGAAAAGCAAGAAAAAAAGCGTTGCTCGCAAAAGAGGGAGTGCTCGAGGAATCTCCATTGAGCAACCAGTTGATAGCCAAGCACCTCCACAGACTTTATCAGCTCTGCTAGGATAAGGACTTTGAAAATAGGGAATGCATTGGCGAAAGGCATTTAATGTCAAAGCCTTGAAGGAAAGATCTCCGGCATTTGGGAACTGTATGACCAGATAGGTCTTGCTCCCATTTGCGATTTCCCCGAGACCACTGGGTATTGTCTTCACTCAGTGAGGATGTTCTATCAAAATGCTTGCTATCTACTCGTTGATCAGGAGAGCGGTCGTCGAGACTTTCAAACATTGGTCAAAAATGTTAAGATTAAAGTAACCCTCAACTGATTGGGAGGTATTAGGGATGACGTCCCGAGCCGATGGCGCTCATTTTCTGAAGAATCAAATTTTCAACACCAACTCCTGGAGAGTGGTTGTAGAGTAACCGGGCTTTGGAATAGCGCGGCCCACACAGTTGGCTCGGAGCAGAGAGTTGCCTTAGGCATATTGCCATCTGAGTTTACAGTTGATGCCAGGGTTGATTCGGACCAAACGCGGACGCTCCAAGTCTCGAGTCGGGGTTTTTCCCTGGCTTTTGTCGCCCATTGAGGATGAGATTGGAAATTTAGAACTGCACCGTGCACCGTGCTGTGATTCAGGAACACTTGGAACACGTGTCTTTGATTATACAGTCGGGTTCGTGAGGGTCCGGCCTGACGCGGAGGACCCGGAGGCAAAAAGTGAGACAAGAACTGGCGATTTT
>JAQNDB010003389.1:0-29695 GCA_029204045.2 Tillandsia leiboldiana | reverse complement strand
ATTCTTACAATCTCCCCTTTGTGCGGTTTCAGACAAAACATATAATCACAAAAATTTACAGACAAAGATTTTTGTTGCTATCACCATACAACAAAAAATACGCATGAACGATCCAAATAAATGTAAATACAAAAAATAAATCCTAATACAAACTCTAGACTTAAACGCAACTAGGAGTGTTCAAAACTTATACTCTCAGCAAAAAACAACTTTTGCAAAAAGAAATCATTATACCCCAGAATTTAACAATAAACAACAGCGATGTTACATTTTAATATGACATTAGATATTAGAATGCACAAATATGAAGCATTCATATCCACATATCATTAGAAAGTTCTAAATATAAGCATTCTATCCACATATCATTAGAAAGTTTCAAAGCATAAGGCACAGTTTATAGTTCAAGGTTTAAAAAGTTCAGTGTTCGGCATGACCATGACCACTTGTTATCTACAAACTTACCATTTGTTCACTGGTTCCACTTATTCCTACAACTTGTTAGAAGTTAGAATATACAAAACCAAATAGTCAGTAGAAAGTTACGTTTGTTAAGTTCAATTCTCAAGTTCATTGTCTCTTTCTTCTCATCTCACCTTTTTGTCAACGAAAATGCCAAAAAAATAATGTGGGGAAGATATGCCTAACTACAAATGCAAAGTAATGAAAAAAAAAAAAAATCAAAGTCCCATGCATGGCAAGTTAAGAAGAGAAAAAAAAACTGTTTTTGAGAACACAACTTTTTACAAGGAACCGGAGTCGTCGGAGCTGCTGCATCTCGAGCTTGGTAAAGATCTTCTTGACCAGTTTTGTCAGTGTTTTATATTTCTTCTTCAAATCTTCTTGGACTGACGTATGTGGTTTTTTGTATATCTCGAAGGATCTAAATAGGTACTATCAAACAACTAGAGAGGGGGTGAATAGGTGTAATACTTATAAAACCAAATCTCAGTGCAAAATAAAAAACCAATGCGGAAAAATAAACAACAGCACACCGAGATATACGTGGAAACTCCAATCCAGGAGAAAAACCACGGGACCAACACGCAATAACAATCCACTAAGAATAGAAGAATAACAAGGTGATTACCGACTCCACGGACTCAAACCCTTCCTTCAGCTTCTTCGGACCTTGCGCTGACCGGTTGGATGTCCACGCAATAACAATCCACTAAGAAAAGAAGAATAACAAGGTGATTACCGTCTCCACGGATTTAACCCCTCCTTCAACTTCTTCGGACCTCGCGCTCCACCGTTTGCACGTCCACTGCACACGTTCGAATCCACGAACGCCACTCGAATCCACGAGCACACATTTCGAATCCACGAAACGCCTTTAGCACACCGAATCCACGATGCCACGTCGAATCCACGACGCAAACTCAGTCGATAAGAATATTGACTTCGATGGTGATCCTTTGCTTAGATTCTCATTGAGGAACCGTAGAAGAAATCTCTAAGCAAAGATTAGATCAATTCGACAAAAGATATATTCTTGAAAGAACCGTCGAATTGACCTAAAAGAGGCTATAAAGAAGAACGATAAAAACCTAGCCTCTAGGGTTGCTCTCAAGTGTTTAATTAATTAATCGGTAGAAACCCACGTTCTTGAGAAACCCTAAGTGTCTATTTATAGTTTAGAAACCTTTGGAAAGAGATAAGCATCAAAAACTACCTTTTCTGGATTTTTCACGACGGCGATCCGGATCGGATTTACTGCGATCCGGATCGTCGTAGCGTGATAGACAATTCCAGAAAACCAAGTGTTCGGGATCCGGATTGAACTTCCCGATCCGGATCGTTCATGAATTTCAGCAACATCCAATGTTCGGGATCCGGATCAGAATAGGCTTGGATCCGGATTGGATTTGCACATGAACTAATACCTTCGGGATCCGGATTGGATCATCTGATCCGGATCCTGAACATGCCCATGTCCAGTTTTTGATTTTTATGCAATTAAAAATTCATCCAAGTGTTTCTACACTATAAGAAAGTATTCGGATCACCAAAATTATTTAGTTAACCATACCTGATCCTTTTGAATACTTTCTTCTTGAGATTGATGTAACTGATCCACAATTCTTCAACTTAAATCTTCAAGACTCAAGACACTGAGTGTCAACTTGAGCTCTTGTTGAATCTTCTCTAAGTCTTTGATTGCTGATTGACAATTTGATCCCTTTAAGACTCCGACTCAACTCACTGACATGACTCACGAAATATGCCAACACCAAAATGCCGTAACAACGTAATCCGCTGTAGGTCAAGTGAAATACGTTCCTGTTCCACAGAAATTCTCTCATGTTCCGACGAAAGCCGTTGTTGCTTTCGATAGATAGAAGTAACAGAGGCTTCATCCTCTGAGGTTTCAAAAATTTTTGGTCTTGAAGCTGCTGCTGGTTGTGTTGTTGTTGGTGCTGCTGGTTCTGGTTGGGAGGAGGTCGAAGATCGCTTGCTTCTAGGAGGGGTTGGTGAATCATCGGGTTTCCGAGGTAGAGACTTCACAATGGTAGAATCGTTAATTATTCCCAAACTATGTTGGTAACTGGATGACTGAGTATCAACATTGAATTTCTAAAGATCCTCATTATGATTAATGGAAACGAAAGTCTCTCCGTCTGATGAGAATGCTCCACGTACCGAGCCATCCTATTCTAAATGATGTATGGAATGTTGATGTTCAAACCCTCTGCGGCAGATTGGTGTCCCAAAAGATATAAAAACAACATACGATCCCATCTAAGAACTTTGGTCTGCATGTTAGGAAGAATATTGCAACAGACGATAAAATTCGAAAACCTGTACTCGGGTCGGAGTTCTTTTGAAAATACGGAATTTCCCGCCGACTGAGTATCCGGCATGCATATCCCATGTACGACTGTTCTCCAAACAGTTGTGGTCAAATATGACCTTTTGTGATGATCCGGACCTCCGATATGGATTTACAAGGTGAGTATTAGCTTCTGGAGGCCTTAGATGAGTAATCGAGTTGTCTGTGTTCAAATCGGATCCCAGATTTGAGACCGGCGCGAAAAAACGGATCAAGATTGCTTTTGCGGGGGCTTCCGGCACAATTTCGATGAGAATTTGGAGAAACGGACGACGGATTTGGACTCCGGAAAACAATGAAAATCTTTTACTTGTATTTTTCGTGTTACGGCATTTTGGTGTTGGCATATTTCGTGAGTCAAGTCAGTGAGTTGAGTCGGAGTCTTAAAGGGATCAAATTGTCAATCAGCAATCAAAGACTTAGAGAAGATTCAACAAGAGCTCAAGTTGACACTCAGTGTCTTGAGTCTTGAAGATTGAAGTTGAAGAATTGTGGATCAGTTACATCAATCTCAAGAAGAAAGTATTCAAAAGGATCAGGTATGGTTAACTAAATAATTTTGGTGATCCGAATACTTTCTTATAGTGTAGAAACACTTGGATGAATTTTTAATTGCATAAAAATCAAAAACTGGACATGGGACATGTTCAGGATCCGGATCAGACAGTCCAATCCGGATCCCGAAGGGTGCTTGTTCATTGGCAAATTCGATCCGGATCATAGTCATTTCGATCCGGATCCCGAACATGGGAATTTGCTGAATACATGAACGATCCGGATCGGGCATTGCAATCCGGATCCCGAACCCTGTTTTTTCTGGAATCGTCAACTCGTTACGACGATCCGGATCGCAGTAAATCCGATCCGGATCGCCGTCCTGAAAATTTCCAGATAAGGTAAGTTTTTGATTCTTATCTCTTTCCAAAGGTTTCTAAACTATAAATAGACATTTAGGGTTTCTCAAAAACGTGGGGAGCTACGGCCGATCAATTTATAAAACACTTGAGAGCAACCCTAGAGGCTAGGTTTTTATCGTTCTTCTTTATAGCCTCTTTTAGGTCAATTCGACGGTTCTTTCAAGAACATATCTTTTGTCGAATTGATCTAATCTTTGCTTAGAGATTTTCCCATGGATCTTCATTGATAATCTAAGCAAAGGATCACCATCGAAGTCAATATTCTTATCGACTGAGTTTGCGTCGTGGATTCGACGTGGCATCGTGGATTCGGTGTGCTAAAGGCGTTTCGTGGATTCGAAACGTGTGCTCGTGGATTCGAGTGGCGTTCGTGGATTCGAACGTGTGCAGTGGACGTGCAAAATCGGTGGAGCGCGAGGTCCGAAGAAATTGAAGGAGGGGTTAAATCCGTGGAGACGGTAATCACCTTGTTATTCTTCTTTTCTTAGGGATTGTTATTGCGTGGATATCCAACCGGTCAGCGCAAGGTCCGAAGAAGCTGAAGGAGGGGTTTGAGTCCGTGGAGTCGGTAATCACCTTGTTATTCTTCTATTCTTAGTGGATTGTTATTGCGTGTTGGTCCCGTGGTTTTTCTCCTGGATTGGAGTTTCCACGTATATCTCGGTGTGCTGTTTTTATTTTCCGCATTGGTTTTTATTTTGCACTGAGATTTGGTTTTATAAGTATTACACCTATTCACCCCCCCTCTAGTTGTTTGATAGTACCTATTTAGATCCTTGTGGATCCTATAAAACCTACAATTGGTATCAGAGCGGGTTTTAGGTTTATCTATCATGATGGGTGAAAGTGGTAATATTTATAGACCTCCTCTTTTTGATGGGACTAATTATGCTTATTGGAAAGTGCGGATGAGAGCTTTTCTCATCGCAATTGATGAGCGGGTATGGCAATCCGTGGAATACGGTTGGGTGCATCCTGTTGAGGAAGTAGGAAATTCTACTACCCCAAAACCTCGCTCTAGATGGTCCAAAGAGGAATTTGAAAGATCTTCTTACAATGGGAAAGGTATGAACGCTTTATTTAATTCTCTTTCCTCGACTGAGTTCACAAGAATTTCCGCGTGTGAAACCGCGAAGGAAATTTGGGATATTCTCAAAATTACACATGAGGGTACTAATCTTGTAAAAATTCAAAAGCTCCAGATGCTTACAAGTCAATTTGACTCTATTCATATGGAAGAGCATGAATTGTTTACAGATTATTACACTAGACTTCAAGATGTAATAAATACATGTGCTAATTTAGGAGAAAAGATCCCGGAGTCGAAAATTGTAAGAAAGATACTTCGGACTCTTCCGGAACGGTTTAGGGCAAAGGTTACCGCCATTGAAACCGTTAGTCATCCGGATGAGATGAGTGTAGAGGAATTAGTAGGTGCTTTGCAAACTTATGAAATGACTTTTCCTACTAATCAAGTTTCTTCCAAGTCTTCTTCTAAGCTTACAGGTATTGCATTCAAATCAACAAAGGAAGAAGATAGCGAATCAAGTTCCGACGATGAAATCTCTTTTGCCGATTTTGAAGAACAATTGGCGCGGATCACAAAGAAATTTCGTCGGAAATTTTGGAAGAATCGAACCGATGGATCTTCATCCACGAAACCTTCTAAAGGATCATCGGGTTCTAAATCCTCTAACCTCAAAAGCTTTGCAAAACCTTCTAAAGAAAAAGATGATTTCGAAGGGGAAATCCAATGCTATAGATGCAAAGGCTACGGCCATTTTTCAACGGATTGTCCTTCTCCGAAATCATATAAAAAGAAGGCTTTGCAAGCGAAAACTTGGGACGATTCTACTTCTAATGAATCGACCTCAAGTAAAGAGGAAAAAGTCGTTGCCTTACATGCCTCTCAAATTCCCTCTTCTAATGTTTGTTTATCATCTTTAATCACTGACTCTATTCCTTTGATTTTGCATGAAACATCAACATCCGGCGGAGAGTCATCAAGTGAGGGGGAGTCGGACGAAGAAGAACTCGTTGAGGCATATCAACAACTTCTTGCGGAATCTAAGAAGATGGCCAAGCATATCAAGAAGTTGAGGAAGCAACGACTTGAGAATCAAGACGAGAATCATGCTTTAAAGATAAAACTTCATGATCTCGAGGAGGAACAAGGACGTTTATTGGATAACAATAAAATCCTCCAAGAAAAGCTAAACCAATCGGAGACAAACGCTAAATCATATATGGACAAGATTGGTTTTCTAGAAAAACAGTTTGAGGAGATTCATGTCACCAACCAAGCTTTGACCAAGCAAGTTCATGAACTCAAATCCGACATACAAAGGCTTTCAACCGGTTCCAAGAAACTTGATTGTATGTCCGGATTAGGTCAAACAAGCAAGGTTGGTTTGGGATTTAAAAAGGACCAAACTGTGCATGCTTCAAGTTCCACAATGAAATTGAAAGGAAGAACTTGTCACCTATGTGGACTTGAAGGACATTTGGTGAAGAATTGCCCGAAAAAGAGAAAGAAGAGTCCTTCGGCAACTTCATCTACGGAGCGAACTCAACGGAATCAAAAGACACATCAAGTCAAAGGAGTTCACTCAACCCACCAAAGGTCCGAGCCACAACATCAATCATACAAGTGGATCACTGCGAGGCAAAGACCTAAGGTGGATCAACAGTCAAAGCGGACAACCCCCGGCCACAACGAATCAAGACAACCCAAAATCCAGCGATTTTGGATTCGGAAAGGTGATATCTTTCCTTGTCTTAAGTTCTAAATAGCTTATGACTGTATGTAATGCTTTGATTGGTTTTCCCTTCATATCTTTCTTAATCTTTGCATTACATGTTTTTCAATGCTCTTCGTTTTTATACTTTGTTTTTGAACAAAAGGGTTTTTACTGAACAAGTGCATTGAATAAAAAGGGCTTCACTTTATTCACTCCAAATTAATTTTATTTGGATTATCAACTTTACTCCATAATCATAATCTTGAAGATACTTCATTATAGGAGTTTTTGATATTATAAGCATCAAATTTTAGAAATCATGTGTGATCTTTAGATGCTTAATCTATCTCGGTTGTGTGAATTCATTGTGATAAACGTGAGACAACCGATAGACTAAAATTTGGGATTTAATTCTTTCACGTAAGAGATTGCATTCTTACAAGGGTATTGAAATGATTTGCAAAAGATGTGGAAAGAGTTACATCCGAAAGGAGTGTGAAAACTACCACCACATGTTGGAAAGAGCTGCCACCCCGGTCGTCCGGTTTGTGTGTGAAGCTACCACATGTTTGGATGCTTGAAAATATTTATTGAAATTTTAGTTGAAGCATTTGGAGATTTATATGCAAAGTTCTTATATTTTGAACAATCTCCTGGTTGGTATAAGGTGGGATAGTTGAAAGATGCTCAAAGAGCCACCCTTAGGTATTTTAGTGCTTATCTCAAATTTGAAAGGGTAAGAAATCAAATTGATGTCATTTGGAAATCTCTGTAAGTCATCTTTGTACATCCGTTACATCTTGATAGACTTTGGATCTCAAGATTATTTTTGATGACTTGTGTTTGATGAATATAACATGAAAAACGGTTTATAATGTTTTACCTTTATTTTTCATGATTTCGGAGTAAATCTTTTTAATTTTGTGAAATTAATTGGATTGAATGACATCTATGTGATTCATATTATTTTCAAGCACTTAAATTGTTTTCTTGATGGAATACAAATCGGTATTTCAAAGATTTCAAAATCTGGATTTGTTTCAAGAAATTATTTGATTTTTGCTTTCTGGTACCGGTACGCAATCTGCATTTTTGTTATATACCGAAACTGAGCTTTTATCTCTCTTTCTCTATCAACTAATGCTATTAGTGATTTCCTTTTGTCTAGTATGTTCACTGTTTGACAATTTGTGACAAAAAGGGGGAGAACAGAAAATGATCGTATCACAAAGGGGGAGAACATAAATCAAGACAGGGGGAGAACATGGAACATGGAGAACATGTTAGAGATGCTCATGATAGGGGGAGATAAAGAAAAGATTGAAAGAGCCGAAAAACAAAAGAACCAAAAGGACGAATCAAATGTAGGATTTTAATTTCTAACGACTAACGTTTGATTTTGTTTGGAGTTTTGTTTTGCAGGAATTACATCACTTTAAGACTCCAAGTCCTAAGTCATAGAGTATGTTCTAGGACTGTTTGGTTCAAATGTAATTTTGTATTTATTGGATCTTTCACGCAAAGAAAATCAATGTTTTGGTGATAACATTGAATTTCGACTTTTTGGTTTAAGATGAGTGACTTGAGCGCTTTTATGTATTTTTGGGTTTTGTCACGAAATTGCCAAAGGGGGAGATTGTTACGGCATTTTGGTGTTGGCATATTTCGTGAGTCAAGTCAGTGAGTTGAGTCGGAGTCTTAAAGGGATCAAATTGTCAATCAGCAATCAAAGACTTAGAGAAGATTCAACAAGAGCTCAAGTTGACACTCAGTGTCTTGAGTCTTGAAGATTGAAGTTGAAGAATTGTGGATCAGTTACATCAATCTCAAGAAGAAAGTATTCAAAGGATCAGGTATGTTTAACTAAATAATTTTGGTGATCCGAATACTTTCTTATAGTGTAGAAACACTTGGATGAATTTTTAATTGCATAAAAATCAAAAACTGGACATGGGACATGTTCAGGATCCGGATCAGACAGCCAATCCGGATCCCGAAGGGTGTTGTTCATTGGCAAATCGATCCGGATCATAGCATTTCGATCCGGATCCCGAACATGGGAATTTGCTGAATGCATGAACGATCCGGATCGGGCATTGCAATCCGGATCCCGAACCCTGTTTTTCTGGAATCGTCAATCTCGTTACGACGATCCGGATCGCAGTAAATCCGATCCGGATCGCCGTCCTGAAAATTTCCAGATAAGGTATGTTTTTGATTCTTATCTCTTTCCAAAGGTTTCTAAACTATAAATAGACATTTAGGGTTTCTCAAAAACGTGGGAGCTACGGCCGATCAATTTATAAAACACTTGAGAGCAACCCTAGAGGCTAGGTTTTTATCGTTCTTCTTTATAGCCTCTTTTAGGTCAATTCGACGGTTCTTTCAAGAACATATCTTTTGTCGAATTGATCTAATCTTTGCTTAGAGATTTTTCTACGGTTCTTCATTGATAATCTAAGCAAAGGATCACCATCGAAGTCAATATTCTTATCGACTGAGTTTGCGTCGTGGATTCGACGTGGCATCGTGGATTCGGTGTGCTAAAGGCGTTTCGTGGATTCGAAACGTGTGCTCGTGGATTCGAGTGGCGTTCGTGGATTCGAACGTGTGCAGTGGACGTGCAAAATCGGTGGAGCGCGAGGTCGAAGAAATTGAAGGAGGGGTTAAATCCGTGGAGACGGTAATCACCTTGTTATTCTTCTTTTCTTAGGGATTGTTATTGCGTGGATATCCAACCGGTCAGCGCAAGGTCCGAAGAAGCTGAAGGAGGGGTTTGAGTCCGTGGAGTCGGTAATCACCTTGTTATTCTTCTATTCTTAGTGGATTGTTATTGCGTGCTGGTCCCGTGGTTTTTCTCCTGGATTGGAGTTTCCACGTATATCTCGGTGTGCTGTTTTTATTTTCCGCATTGGTTTTTATTTTGCACTGAGATTGGTTTTATAAGTATTACACCTATTCACCCCCCCTCTAGTTGTTTGATAGTACCTATTTAGATCCTTGTGGATCCTATAAAAACCTACAATTGGTATCAGAGCGGGTTTTAGGTTTATCTATCATGATGGGTGAAAGTGGTAATATTTATAGACCTCCTCTTTTTGATGGGACTAATTATGCTTATTGGAAAGTGCGGCTGAGAGCTTTTCTCATCGCAATTGATGAGCGGGTATGGCAATCCGTGGAATACGGTTGGGTGCATCCTGTTGAGGAAGTAGGAAATTCTACTACCCCAAAACCTCGCTCTAGATGGTCCAAAGAGGAACTCGAAAAATCTTCTTACAATGGAAAGGTATGAACGCTTTATTTAATTCTCTTTCCTCGACTGAGTTCACACGAATTTCCGCGTGTGAAACCGCGAAGGAAATTTGGGATATTCTCAAACATTACACATGAGGGTACTAATCTTGTAAAAATTCAAAAGCTCCAGATGCTTACAAGTCAATTTGACTCTATTCATATGGAAGAGCTTGAATTGTTTACAGGTTATTACACTAGAATTCAAGATGTAATAAATACATGTGCTAATTTAGGAGAAAAGATCCCGGAGTCGAAAATTGTAAGAAAGATATTTCGGACTCTTTTCCGGAACGGTTTAGGGAAAAGGTTTACCGCCATTGAAACCGTTAGTCATCCGGATGAGATGAGTGTAGAAGGAATTAGTAGGTGCTTTGCAAACCTATGAAATGACTTTTCCTACTAATCAAGTTTCTTCCAAGTCTTCTTCTAAGCTTACAGGTATTGCATTCAAATCAACAAAGGAAGAAGATAGCGAATCAAGTTCCGACGATGAAATCTCTTTTGCCGATTTTGAAGAACAATTGGCGCGGATCACAAAGAAATTTCGTCGGAAATTTTGGAAGAATCGAACCTGATGGATCTTCATCCACGAAACCATCTAAAGGATCATCGGGTTCTAAATCCTCTAATCTCAAAGGAGTTGCAAAACCTTCTAAAGAAAAAGAAAAAGATGATTTCGAAGGGGAAATCCAATGCTATCGATGCAAAGGCTACGGCCATTTTTCAACGGATTGTCCTTCTCTGAAATCATATAAAAGAAGGCTTTGCAAGCGAAAACTTGGGACGATTCTACTTCTAATGAATCGACCTCAAGTAAAGAGGAAAAAGTCCGTTGCCTTACATGCCTCTCAAATTCCCTCCTCTAATGTTTGCTTATCATCATTAATCACTGACTCTATTCCTTTGATTTTGCATGAAACATCAACATTCCGGCGGAGAGTCATCAAGTGAGGGGGAGTCGGACGAAGAAGAACTCGTTGAGGCATATCAACAACTTCTTGTGGAATCTAAGAAGATGGCCAAGCATATCAAGAAGTTGAGGAAGCAACGACTTGAGAATCAAGACGAGAATCATGCTTTAAAGATAAAACTTCATGATCTCGAGGAGGAACGAGAACGCTTATTGGATAATAATAAAATCCTCCAAGAAAAGCTAAACCAATCGGAGACAAACGCTACATCATATATGGACAAGATTGGTTTTCTAGAAAAGCAGTTTGAGGAAATTCATGTCACCAACCAAGCTTTGACCAAGCAAGTTCATCAACTCAAATCCGACATACAAAGGCTTTCAACCGGTTTCAAAAACCTTGACGGTATGTCCGGATTAGGTCAAACAAGCAAGGTTGGTTTGGGTTTTAAAAAGGATCAAACTGTGCATGCTTCAAGTTCCACATTCAAATTGAAAGGAAGAACGTGTCACCTTTGTGGACTTGAAGGACATTTGGTGAAGACGTGCCTGAAAAAGAGAAAGAAGAATTCTTCGGCAACTTCATCTACGGAGCGAACTCAACGGAATCAAAAGACACATCAAGTCAAAGGAGTTCACTCAACCCACCAAAGGTCCGAGCCACATCATCAATCATACAAGTGGATCATTACAAGGCAAAGACCTAAGGTGGACCAACAGTCAAAGCGGACAACCCCCGGCCACAACGAATCAAGACAACCCAAAATCCAGCGATTTTGGATTCGAAAAGGTGATATCTTTCCTTGTCTTAAGTTCTAAATAGCTTATGACTGTATGTAATGCTTTGATTGGTTTTCCCTTCATATCTTTTTTAATCTTTGCATTACATGTTTTTCAATGCTCTTCGTTTTTATACTTTGTTTTTTGAACAAAAGGGTTTTTACTGAACAAGTGCATTGAATAAAAAGGGCTTCACGTTTATTCACTCCAAATTAATTTTATTTGGATTATCAACTTTACTCCATAATCATAATCTTGAAGATACTTCATTATAGGAGTTTTTTATATTATAAGCATCAAATTTTAGAAATCATGTGTGATCTTTAGATGCTTAATCTATCTCGGTTGTGTGAATTCATTGTGATAAACGTGAGACAACCGATAGACTAAAATTTGGGATTTAATTCTTTCACGTAAGAGATTGCATTCTTACAAGGGTAATGAAATGATTTGCAAAAGATGTGGAAAGAGTTACATCCGAAAGGAGTGTGAAAACTACCACCACATGTTGGAAAGAGCTGCCACCCCGGTCGTCCGGTCTGTGTGTGAAGCTACCACATGTTTCGGATGCTTGAAAATTATTTATGAAATTTTGTTTAGTTGAAGCATTCGGAGATTTAAATTTAAAGCTCTTATTTTGAACAATCTCCTGGTTGGTATAAGGTGGGATAGTTGAAAGATGCTCAAAGAGCCTCCCTTAGGTATTTTGGTGCTTATCTCAAATTTGAAAGGGTAAAATTCAAAATTGATGTCATTTGGAAATCTCTGTAAGTCATCTTTGTAAATCCGTTACATCTTGATAGACTTTGGATCTCAAGACTATTTTTGATGACTTGTGTTTGACGAATATAACATGAAAAACTGTTTATAATGTTTTATCTTTGTTTTTCATGATTTAGGAGTAAATCTTTTTAATTTCGTGAAATTAATTGGATTGAATGGCGTCTGTTTGAATTCATTGTTTAATGCACTTAAATTGATTTCTTGATGGAATACAAATCGGTATTTGAAAAGATTCCAAAATCTGGATTTGTTTCAAGAAATTATTTGATTTTTGCTTTCTGGTACAGGTACGCAATCTGCATTTTTGTTATATACCGAAACTGAGCTTTTATCTCTCTTTCTCTATGAACTAATGCTGTTAGTGATTTCCTTTTGTCTAGTATGTTCACTGTTTGACAATTTGTGACAAAAAGGGGGAGAACAGAAATTAATGATCGTATCACAAAGGGGGAGAACATAAATGCTCAAGACAGGGGGAGAACATGGAGAACAGGGAGAACATGGAGAACATGGAGAACATGTTAGAGATGCTCATGATAGGGGGAGATAAAGAAAGGACTGAAAGAGCCGAAAAACAAAAGAACCAAAAGGACGAATCAAATGTAGGATTCTAATTTCTAACGACTAACGTTTGATTTTGTTTGGAGTTTTGTTTTGCAGGAATTACATCACTTTAAGACTCCAAGTCCTAAGTCATAGAGTATGTTCTAGGACTGTTTGGTTCAAATGTAATTTTGTATTTATTGGATCTTTCACGCAAAGAAAATTAATGTTTTGGTGATAACATTGAATTTCGACTTTTTTGGTTTAAGATGAGTGACTTGAGCGCTTTTATGTATTTTTGGGTTTTGTCACGAAATTGCCAAAGGGGGAGATTGTTACGGCATTTTGGTGTTGGCATATTTCGTGAGTCAAGTCAGTGAGTTGAGTCGGAGTCTTAAAGGGATCAAATTGTCAATCAGCATTTAAAGACTTAGAGAAGATTCAACAAGAGCTCAAGTTGACACTCAGTGTCTTGAGTCTTGAAGATTGAAGTTGAAGAATTGTGGATCAGTTACATCAATCTCAAGAAGAAAGTATTCAAGAGGATCAGGTATGTTTAACTAAATAATTGTGGTGATCCGAATACTTTCTTATAGTGTAGAAACACTTGGATGAATTTTTAATTGCATAAAAATCAAGAACTGGACATGGGTCATGTTCAGGATCCGGATCAGACAGTCCAATCCGGATCCCGAAGGGTGATTGTTCATTGGCAAACCCAATCCGGATCATGGCCATTTTGATCCGGATCCCGAACATGGGTATTTGCTGGAATACATGAACGATCCGGATCGGGCTTTTCAATCCGGATCCCGAACCCTTGTTTTTCTGGAATTGTCTAACTCGCTACGACGATCCGGATCGCAGTAAATCCGATCCGGATCGCCGTCCTAAAAATTTCCAGATAAGGTAAGTTTTTGATTCTTATCTCTTTCCAAAGGTTTCTAAACTATAAATAGACATTTAGGGTTTCTCAAAAACGTGGGGATCTCTACCGATTAATTAATTAAACACTTGAGAGCAACCCTAGAGGCTAGGTTTTTATCTTTCTTCTTTATAGCCTCTTTTAGGTCAATTCGACGGTTCTTTCAAGAACATATCTTTTGTCGAATTGATCTAATCTTTGCTTAGAGATTTTTCCCATGGATCTTCATTTATAATCTAAGCAAAGGATCACCATCGAAGCCAATATTCTTACCGGCTGAGTTTGCGTCGTGGATTCGACGTGGCATCGTGGATTCGGTGTGCTAAAGGCGTTTCGTGGATTCGAAACGTGTGCTCGTGGATTCGAGTGGCGTTCGTGGATTCGAACGTGTGCAGTGGACGTGCAATCGTTGAAGCGCAAGGTCCGAAGAAGTTGAAGGAGGGGTTAAATCCGTGGAGACGGTAATCACCTTGTTATTCTTCTTTTCTTAGTGGATTGTTATTGCGTGGACATTCAATCGGTGAGCGCAAGGTCCGAAGAAGCTGAAGGAGGGGTTTGAGTCCGTGGAGTCGGTAATCACCTTGTTATTCTTCTATTCTTAGTGGATTGTTATTGCGTGTTTGTCCCGTGGTTTTTCTCCTGGATTGGAGTTTCCACGTATATCTCGGTGTGCTATTTTTTATTTCCGCATTGGTTTTTATTTTGCACTGAGATTTGGTTTTATAAGTATTACACCTATTCACCCCCCCTCTAGTTGTTTGATAGTACCTATTTAGATCCTTGTGGATCCTATAAAAACCAACAATTGGTATCAGAGAAGGTTTTAGGTTTATCTATCATGTCGGGTGATAGTGGTAATATTTATAGACCTCCTCTTTTTGATGGGACTAATTATGCTTATTGGAAAGTGCGGATGAGAGCTTTTCTCATCGCAATTGATGAGCGGGTATGGCAATCCGTGGAATACGGTTGGGTGCATCCTGTTGAGGAAGTAGGAAATTCTACTACCCCAAAACCTCGCTCTAGATGGTCCAAAGAGGAACTCGAAAAATCTTCTTACAATGGGAAAGGTATGAACGCTTTATTTAATTCTCTTTCCTCGACTGAGTTCACACGAATTTCCGCGTGTGAAACCGCGAAGGAAATTTGGGATATTCTCAAAATTACACATGAGGGTACTAATCTTGTAAAAATTCAAAAGCTCCAGATGCTTACAAGTCAATTTGACTCTATTCATATGGAAGAGCTTGAATTGTTTACAGGTTATTACACTAGAATTCAAGATGTAATAAATACATGTGCTAATTTAGGAGAAAAGATCCCGGAGTCGAAAATTGTAAGAAAGATATTTCGGACTCTTCCGGAACGGTTTAGGGAAAAGGTTACCGCCATTGAAACCGTTAGTCATCCGGATGAGATGAGTGTAGAGGAATTAGTAGGTGCTTTGCAAACCTATGAAATGACTTTTCCTACTAATCAAGTTTCTTCCAAGTCTTCTTCTAAGCTTACAGGTATTGCATTCAAATCAACAAAGGAAGAAGATAGCGAATCAAGTTCCGACGATGAAATCTCTTTTGCCGATTTTGAAGAACAATTGGCGCGGATCACAAAGAAATTTCGTCGGAAATTTTGGAAGAATCGAACTGATGGATCTTCATCCACGAAACCATCTAAAGGATCATCGGGTTCTAAATCCTCTAATCTCAAAGGAGTTGCAAAACCTTCTAAAGAAAAAGAAAAAGATGATTTCGAAGGGGAAATCCAATGCTATCGATGCAAAGGCTACGGCCATTTTTCAACGGATTGTCCTTCTCTGAAATCATATAAAAAGAAGGCTTTGCAAGCGAAAACTTGGGACGATTCTACTTCTAATGAATCGACCTCAAGTAAAGAGGAAAAAGCCGTTGCCTTACATGCCTCTCAAATTCCCTCCTCTAATGTTTGCTTATCATCATTAATCACTGACTCTATTCCTTTGATTTTGCATGAAACATCAACATCCGGCGGAGAGTCATCAAGTGAGGGGGAGTCGGACGAAGAAGAACTCGTTGAGGCATATCAACAACTTCTTGTGGAATCTAAGAAGATGGCCAAGCATATCAAGAAGTTGAGGAAGCAACGACTTGAGAATCAAGACGAGAATCATGCTTTAAAGATAAAACTTCATGATCTCGAGGAGGAACGAGAACGCTTATTGGATAATAATAAAATCCTCCAAGAAAAGCTAAACCAATCAGAGACAAACGCTACATCATATATGGACAAGATTGGTTTTCTAGAAAAGCAGTTTGAGGAAATTCATGTCACCAACCAAGCTTTGACCAAGCAAGTTCATCAACTCAAATCCGACATACAAAGGCTTTCAACCGGTTTCAAAAACCTTGACGGTATGTCCGGATTAGGTCAAACAAGCAAGGTTGGTTTGGGTTTTAAAAAGGATCAAACTGTGCATGCTTCAAGTTCCACATTCAAATTGAAAGGAAGAACGTGTCACCTTTGTGGACTTGAAGGACATTTGGTGAAGACGTGCCCGAAAAAGAGAAAGAAGAATTCTTCGGCAACTTCATCTACGGAGCGAACTCAACGGAATCAAAAGACACATCAAGTCAAAGGAGTTCACTCAACCCACCAAAGGTCCGAGCCACATCATCAATCATACAAGTGGATCATTACGAGGCAAAGACCTAAGATGGACCAACAGTCAAAGCGGACAACCCCCGGCCACAACGAATCAAGACAACCCAAAATCCAGCGATTTTGGATTCGGAAAGGTGATATTTTTCCTTGTCTTAAGTTCTAAATAGCTTATGACTGTATGTAATGCTTTGATTGGTTTTCCCTTCATATCTTTCTTAATCTTTGCATTACATGTTTTTCAATGCTCTTCGTTTTTATACTTTGTTTTTGAACAAAAGGGTTTTTACTGAACAAGTGCATTGAATAAAAAGGGCTTCACGTTTATTCACTCCAAATTAATTTTATTTGGATTATCAACTTTACTCCATAATCATAATCTTGAATATACTTCATTATAGGAGTTTTTTATATTATAAGCATCAAATTTTAGAAATCATGTGTGATCTTTAGATGCTTAATCTATCTCGGTTGTGTGAATTCATTGTGATAAACGTGAGACAACCGATAGACTAAAATTTGGGATTTAATTCTTTCACATAAGAGATTGCATTCTTACAAGGGTAATGAAATGATTTGCAAAAGATGTGGAAAGAGTTACATCCGAAAGGAGTGTGAAAACTACCACCACATGTTGGAAAGAGCTGCCACCCCGGTCGTCCGGTCTGTGTGTGAAGCTACCACATGTTTTGGATGCTTGAAAATTATTTATGAAATTTTGTTTAGTTGAAGCATTCGGAGATTTAAATTTAAAGCTCTTATTTTGAACAATCTCCTGGTTGGTATAAGGTGGGATAGTTGAAAGATGCTCAAAGAGCCACCCTTAGGTATTTTAGTGCTTATCTCAAATTTGAAAGGGTAAAATTCAAAATTGATGTCATTTGGAAATCTCTGTAAGTCATCTTTGTAAATCCGTTACATCTTGATAGACTTTGGATCTCAAGACTATTTTTGATGACTTGTGTTTGACGAATATAACATGAAAAACTGTTTATAATGTTTTATCTTTGTTTTTCATGATTTAGGAGTAAATCTTTTTAATTTCGTGAAATTAATTGGATTAAATGGCGTCTATTTGAATTCATTGTTTAAAGCACTTAAATTGATTTCTTGATGGAATACAAATCGGTATTTGAAAAGATTCCAAAATCTGGATTTGTTTCAAGAAATTATTTGATTTTTGCTTTCTGGTACAGGTACGCAATCTGCATTTTTGTTATATACCGAAACTGAGCTTTTATCTCTCTTTCTCTATGAACTAATGCTGTTAGTGATTTCCTTTTGTCTAGTATGTTCACTGTTTGACAATTTGTGACAAAAAGGGGGAGAACAGAAATTAATGATCGTATCACAAAGGGGGAGAACATAAATGCTCAAGACAGGGGGAGAACATGGAGAACAGGGAGAACATGGAGAACATAGAGAACATGTTAGAGATGCTCATGATAGGGGGAGATAAAGAAAGGACTGAAAGAGCCGAAAAACAAAAGAACCAAAAGGACGAATCAAATGTAGGATCAAAAGTGTTTGATCCATCAAAAGGAGTTTTGATGATGATGTCGATGGGGATCGCATCATATCTCACTACCAGACAGAATTGAACCTATTAGGTCACACACATAAGGAATCGCGCATGATCGATATCAAGGAGATGATAAAGAAGTTTATAGAATGGATTAATTATAATCACAATACTAAAGTTTACTAATTTATTAGTAAAAGGACTAATTTGCAATTATTGTAAATTAGAGGTATTTAAGTGCAAAAGTTGCATGGTGTATTTACTAATCGTTAGTAAATATTTGGAGGACTTATGTGTAAATGTTACACACGTAGGATAATGGATAATCCAATCGGATTAGGATTCGATTTAATTTGTGTTACGACATTTTGGTGTTGGCATATTTCGTGAGTCAAGTCAGTGAGTTGAGTCGGAGTCTTAAAGGGATCAAATTGTCAATCAGCATTTAAAGACTTAGAGAAGATTCAACAAGAGCTCAAGTTGACACTCAGTGTCTTGAGTCTTGAAGATTGAAGTTGAAGAATTGTGGATCAGTTACATCAATCTCAAGAAGAAAGTATTCAAGAGGATCAGGTATGTTTAACTAAATAATTGTGGTGATCCGAATACTTTCTTATAGTGTAGAAACACTTGGATGAATTTTTAATTGCATAAAAATCAAGAACTGGACATGGGTCATGTTCAGGATCCGGATCAGACAGTCCAATCCGGATCTCGAAGGGTGATTGTTTAATGGCAAATCCAATCCGGATCATGGCCATTTCGATCCGGATCCCGAACATGGGTATTTGCTGGAATACATGAATGATCCGGATCGGGCTTTTCAATTCGGATCCCGAACCCTTGTTTTTCTGGAATTGTCTAACTCGCTACGACGATCCGGATCGCAGTAAATCCGATCCGGATCGCCGTCCTGAAAATTTCCAGATAAGGTAAGTTTTTGATTCTTATCTCTTTCCAAAGGTTTCTAAACTATAAATAGACATTTAGGGTTTCTCAAAAACGTGGGGATCTCTACCGATTAATTAATTAAACACTTGAGAGCAACCCTAGAGGCTAGGTTTTTATCTTTCTTCTTTATAGCCTCTTTTAGGTCAATTCGACGGTTCTTTCAAGAACATATCTTTTGTCGAATTGATCTAATCTTTGCTTAGAGATTTTTCCCATGGATCTTCATTGATAATCTAAGCAAAGGATCACCATCGAAGCCAATATTCTTACCGGCTGAGTTTGCGTCGTGGATTCGACGTGGCATCGTGGATTCGGTGTGCTAAAGGCGTTTCGTGGATTCGAAACGTGTGCTCGTGGATTCGAGTGGCGTTCGTGGATTCGAACGTGTGCAGTGGACGTGCAATCGTTGGAGCGCAAGGTCCGAAGAAGTTGAAGGAGGGGTTAAATCCGTGGAGACGGTAATCACCTTGTTATTATTCTTTTCTTAGTGGATTGTTATTGCGTGGACATCCAATCGGTGAGCGCAAGGTCCGAAGAAGCTGAAGGAGGGGTTTGAGTCCGTGGAGTCGGTAATCACCTTGTTATTCTTCTATTCTTAGTGGATTGTTATTGCGTGTTGGTCCCGTGGTTTTTCTCCTGGATTGGAGTTTCCACGTATATCTCGGTGTGCTATTTTTTATTTCCGCATTGGTTTTTATTTTGCACTGAGATTTGGTTTTATAAGTATTACACCTATTCACCCCCCCTCTAGTTGTTTGATAGTACCTATTTAGATCCTTGTGGATCCTATAAAAACCAACAATTAGTTACTAGATTTTATCTTGAGATTTAATTTAAAAGATCTTTCTTTGTAACTAATTATAAGATTTAATTAGTTACTATATTTTAGGAGATCTTTCTTTGTAACTAATTATAAGATCTAATTAGTTACTAGATTTTATCTTGAGATTTAATTTAAAAGATCTTTCGTTGTAACTAATTATAAGATTTAATTAGTTACTATATTTTAGGAGATCTTTCTTTGTAACTAATTATTATATTTGATTAGTTATTTTGTTATAGCCGGCCAACTTCCTATTATAAGAATAGGTAGTACGTATGTGATACGTAACAATTTTTTAGTAAGAAAAAGTGGAAATTAATTAAGTTGGTCACGGAACGTGAGAAAACCCTAGCCGCCTATCCTCTCCCTCTTCCTAAAGTCCTCCATAATTAATCGTTCTCGATCTTCGGAAGATTGCTAGCACAATTAGAAGATTGATTCATCCTCCTTACATCGACGCAAGAATTAATTCGTGATCGGATCGCGAATTAAGGCGATCGATTTTTCGATCAAGGGCGTGATTCCGTGTGGACACAAGTAGAGGCCGGGTGCATGCGCGGCTATCAAGGACGAACAATTTTTACCAACGATTGTCGGCTTCGCGGTGATCTCGACCCGCGCAAGGTAAAAATTAAATCTTAATTGATGAGATCAATTAGATTACCTTTTTACGATCTAAAACAAAACATGAGGTGATCTTGGTTTAAGAAAAATTTTAATTGTGTTTTTTTTCTTCCGTTGCGCATATCCGTATTTTTCTTACAGTGGTATCAGAGCCACCCTCATCGTTTGTTTTAGATCTAATCTCTTTTTCGATGTTGATTGGGTTTTATGGAACGATCGAAATCAAAACAACGAAGGTTGTTTTGAATATGTTGTTTTGATTGTTTTGTAACATTAATTAATTAGCATATGATCTACGATCATGCATGCGGTCAAGGTCAACGTGCTCTAATTAATTAGCATATGACGCACGTCATATTGATGACATGCAAGCTCTAATTAATTAGTATTGTTAGTGTATAGCAACACTAATTGATTAGTTCATGGCTTTCATTGCACGTGCTTGCCGCAATGTGTTTTGAACGCATTTACATGATGTGATCATGCGCGCCTTGTGTTTGCTTTGTGCAAAATCGTAATTTAAAATTAATTTGAAACCCAATTAATTAGAAATCGAATTAGAGAATTTTATTTTATATTATATGCCTGTGATGTGTATGAGGTGATGATCATGGATAGCAACCTTGTGATGATGTGAATGGGTGTAATTTAATAAGGACCCAGTGTTAGATTTTTTTTGAGTGCCTGCGTGCACCAATTAAATTATGTAATTTGGAGACCTGCGTGTCTCATTATTATTATGGGTTGTATTGTAATTGTTGCAAAATTAAAGGGTAAAGGGGTAGTTCAGATTCCATGACGATTTGTTCCATTCAAGAGTTGATGCGGTGCAGATCAAGTTTGGACCAAATATTGATCGAGGGAGCCGACAAGAGTTGATCTACTCCAATTTGATCAAGATGCAGATCAAGTTTTTGTGTGTAATACCCTCTGACCCGATTCCGGCCTGGTGGCTCAGGCCCGAATCAATTAAAATCCATGATCATCACCGGTAGTTATTTTTATATATATATATGCGATATATGTGCATATGATGCGATGGTTTGCATGAGATGTAAATTTTATAATGAATTAAAACTGATGAGATAACAAATCTCCCTAAATAAAATATTAAGTTAATGGTGTTATGAACCCATTAGTGGCCTTCCATCGTTGTAGGGTGTGGGCGTCTCTTTAGTGTTGATTGATGCACCCGGACACGGGGGTCAGTTGCATTAGGGAGCCGCAACCATTCTATTGGCATGAGATGCTATGTGATAAGAAAAGGGGTTGAATCCAAGAATCTGTCAGGATGAGGATTCAATGACCTTTTTTATTTGCATGATGAACGGTGGGTCTAACTTAACCAAAAGATAAGGCCAAGAATCTGTTAGGATGAGGCCTATATTTTTGGAGGCCAAAGATAAAATTGTGATTTGCTTGAGAAGCATTGAACAAGAGTTGTTCACTCATTTCCTTACTCATTGCCAAGAATCTGTCAGGATGAGGTAGTGTGCAAATAGATGGGACCGCAATTCCCACTAGAAACTTTTAGTAAAGTTTTCGTTTTCTCCACTCGGGGAGTGTGGAGATTCGCTAAAATTAGTGGGAGGCACCATTTAGATTTATAGCCCCTAATCAAAATGGATTATGATTAAGTACACAACTAATTAGAATCTTAACCATCTGCAGAAAATGTCCGCCTCTAACCCACTTGTCAAAATACTTGATACTAATCGCCTAACTGGACCGAATTTCACCGATTGGCTGAGGAATTTGAGAATTGTTCTCAATTCTGAGAAATTAGCCTACGTGTTGGACACGGAGGCTCCAGCAGTGCCCGCAAATCCAACAGCTCAACAGAAATATGCTAGAAATAAATGGACTGATGATGACATGAAGGTAAAATGCTACATGCTTGCGTCTATGAGTAATGAGTTGCAACGCCAGCATGAGCACATGGAGAGTTCTGCTGACATCTTGCTTCATCTTAAAGAGTTGTATGATGAGCAAAGTCGAACAGCTCGTTACGAAGTGTCAAGGCGACTATTCAGGACTAAGATGTCTGATGGTCACTCAGTCAATAATCATTGCTTGGCGATGATTAAGGACATTGAGGAGCTTGAGAAGCTCGGAATGACTATGGACGCAGAACTTCAAATTGATTTGATCTTACAATCATTACCTGATTCATTTTCTCAGTTTATTTTAAATTTTCAAATGAATAAAATTACTTGCACTCTCGCCGAGCTGTTGAATATGTTGGTCACGGCTGAAGGAATGCTAAAAGTCAATAAGGGCTCAGTTTTGGCTGTTGAACGGGCTTCCTCCAAAAGAAAATCTAAATGGAGAAAGAAGAAGCCTGCAAAGAAGCCAAAGACTGACACTGTCAAGGCAAATCCCAAAAAGAAGGCCGCCAAAGGAACTTGCTTCCACTGTCAAAAGGATGGCCACTGGAAGAGGAATTGCCCGGACTATTTGGCTAGCCTGAAGGACAAGGTGAAGAATAAAACTTTGGAAGGTATGTCCGAGATTCATATCATTGAAACTACTAGCTTATCGGTTTGTTCTACTCTTACATGGGTCATTGACTCGGGATGCACCTCGCATTTGTGTATTTCAATGCAGGCGCTAAAGAAAAGTAGACGACTTAGGGATGGAGAGCTTACCCTACGCGTTGGAAACGGAGCAAGAGTTGCTGCTGTTGCTGTAGGGACTTATCCTTTATGTCTACCGACAGGAGTAGTTTTAGAACTTAGAGATTGTCTTTATGTTCCTAGTGCGAATAGAAACCTTATTTCTGTTTCACGTTTGGTATTGGACGGTTATAAGTTTATTTTTGAATCAAACATTTGTTCAATTTATTTAAGAAATAATTTGATAGGTTGTGGTTCTTTAATAGACAATCTCTATTACTTACATATGGATGTTAGTATGAATACAGTTGACAATGGCATGAATGAGAATACTATTGGTTTTAAAAGACCTAGAGAGAAGGTAAACAAAACATACTTGTGGCATCTGAGGCTTGGTCACATTGGAGAAGATAGGGTTAACAAGCTGGCTAAGGATGGTATCTTAGGATCCTTACTCCCTGAACCATACCCAGCTTGTGAATCATGTCTTCAAGGAAAAATGACTAAGTCTCCCTTTGTTGGACAAGGACAGAGAGCTACCGAAGTACTCGCCCTGATACATACTGATGTATGTGGCCCATTTAATGTGTCTGCTTGGGGCGGCTATCTCTACTTTATTACCTTTACTGATGATTATTCACGGTATGGGTACGTGTATTTAATTAAACACAAGTCTGAAGTCTTTGAAAAGTTTAAAGAGTTTAGACAAGAAGTAGAAAAGCAAATGGAAAAACCGATTAAGGCTCTTCGATCCGATCGAGGAGGGGAATACCTTAGCACGGATTTCTTAACCTACCTCAAGAATAATGGTATTGTCTCTCAATGGACTCCTCCTGGAACACCAGAACTGAATGGGGTGTCTGAACGGAGGAATCGAACTTTATTAGATATGGTTCGATCTATTATGAGTTTTACAGATTTACCTACGTCACTTTGGGGTTATGCACTTCTTACGGCTATTTATATTTTAAACAGAGTACCTTCCAAATCTGTTCCCACCACACCATATGAGATGTGGCATGGTAGGAAGCCAAGTTTTACTCACATTAAGACTTAGGGGTGTCCGGCTTATATTAAGAAATTAAAGACGGACAAATTGGAAAGCAGATCAGTCAAGGGAAGATTCATTGGTTATCCCAAGGAATCACTTGGATACAATTTTTATCTCCCAGAAAGTCACAATGTGATTGTGAGCCGACATGCCTTCTTTCTTGAAAATGAATTTATTTTAGCAGGAGGCAGTGGGAGAAAAATAGAACTAGAGGAGAAAGTCTCTTTAGAATCGAGCATTCCAAGAGCCCTTCCTGATAACTCTGTGATACCAGAGATTACGTTGCCACCCTCGCAAGTCTAGTAGAATCTCTCATTCCTCCTGATAGATACATGGGATTATTTATTGAGGACATGGAGGAAATGTTCCTAGTGGAGACAAGGATCATAGAGATGATCCTAAGACTTATAGCGAGGCGATGTCAGACATCGACTCCGAAAAATGGTTGGAAGCCATGAAGTCTGAAATAGACTCAATGTACTCCAATCAAGTTTGGACTTTGGTTGATCCACCGGAGGGTATTGTACCCGTTGGATGCAAATGGATCTTCAAGAGAAAGATTGGTTCTGATGGAAAGGTAGAGACCTATTAAAGCTAGGCTGGTAGCAAAAGGTTATAATCAACGCGAAGGCATTGACTATCAGGATACCTTTTCACCTGTAGCCATGCTTAAATCCATCAGAACTCTGCTTGCTATTGCTGCACATTATGACTACGAGATCTGGCAAATGGATGTAAAAACTGCTTTCCTGAATGGATATCTTGAAGAAGAAATCTATATGGAGCAGCCTTTGGGTTTCACTACTAAGATAGAAGTCATAAAGTGTGCAAGCTTCAACGATCCATTTATGGGTTGAAGCAAGCTTCTCGGAGTTGGAACACTCATTTCAATGATGCAGTCGAATCGTTCGATTTCATCAGAAATGAAGAAGAGCCGTGTGTGTATAAAAAGGTTAGTGGGAGTGCTGTTACTTTCCTCGTATTGTACGTGGATGACATACTCCTAATTGGGAATGACATTCCTATGTTAACATCGGTGAAGTTATGGTTATCCAAAGAGTTTTCTATGAAAGACCTTGGAGAAGCATCTTATATCCTAGGGATAAAGGTCTATAGGGATAGACCTAAGAAGTTGCTTGGTTTATCGCAAGCTATGTACATAGATGAAGTGTTGAAAAGGTTCAGCATGGAGAATTCCAAAAGGGGTATGGTACCTCTAAGACATGGAACTCACCTCTCTAAGACTATGTCTCCTAAGACACCTGAAGAGAGAAGTCGCATGAGCAGGATCCCTTATGCTTCCGCAATAGGGAGTTTAATGTATGCGATGCTATGTAGTCGACCTGATATAGCACAGGCTGTGAGCGTCACTAGTCGATATCAGTCGAACCCAGGCGAAGAGCATTGGGTAGCGGTAAAGAATATCCTTAAGTACTTGAGAAGAACAAAGGACATGTTCTTGGTTCTTGGAGGTGGAGAACTCAAAGTTAGTGGCTATACAGATTCAGATTTTATGTCTGATATAGACGATAGAAAGTCTTCGTCTGGGTATCTATTTATTTGCAATAGTGGGTCAATAGTTTGGAAGAGTTCTAAACAAGAGACGATTGCTGATTCTACTATGGAGGCGGAGTACATCGCTGCATCTGAAGCTGCCAAGGAAGCTATTTGGATCAAGAAATTTATCACTGAGCTTGGGGTGGTTCCCTCTAGTAGGGATCCCCTGCCACTATTTTGTGATAATAATGGCGCCATAGCATTAGCTAAGGAGCCGAGATCTCATCAGAAATCCAAACATATCGAGCGGCGGTATCACAAGATCAGAGAGTACATCAAAGATAAACATATTGAAGTGCAGAAGGTTGCCTCCGCAGATAACGTGGCGGACCCGCTAACTAAGGCTTTGACTCAGCAAAAACTAGGACTCATCTTGAGAAGATGGGCATTAGATATATGACTGATTGGCTTTAGTGCAAGTGGGAGATTGTTAGTTGTATGCCCCAAAAGCCTATCAGGCTGACGCATTTTATTATATGGGACATATTTGTACTTGATCTTTATTATAATTTGGGCATTTTATGCCATTCATGTTTGATGTGTCCATGAATCGTCCTTTGAATTAATGAGATGATAATGTATATTCTTAAGAGTTGAGAATTTGAGATACATATTATTAGTGATTAAGTCATAAATGCTCTCAATCGGAGGATCATCATGGGGACGATGATTGATCCGGCAAGAATTGATGTATGTGTTGCTCTCTTTTTGGATGACGAGTCTCAAGTCATTAGTGTGGGACACTGGAAGCGAACGTGGCAGGTGGTTGTTATAGAACAAGGGCACTGAGCGTGACCAAATTTACGAATAGTTACTTGGATGTCTACTCTTTCGTCAGTAACTGATTCGATGTTGCAGTGGTACAACTGATCCTTAGACCTGCGACACCACGGCCATTCAGTATGAGGCTACTGTAGTTTGACTATGCAAACTCTAATCCTAGTCACGGGTCTTAGTACTATATGTTGGCTGCAGTCGGTTCAGTATTTAGGAATGGGTGTTTGTTTTATAGGGGATCTATCGCTCTCGGTAGAGAGATAATTAGTCCTATGCTATTTGTAAGGCAAAGCTCAGAAATCCTCGGCCGGGGTAATATGGTTCATGGAAAAGTGTTTTCCAAGAGTAACTATATGAGCTTCTGTCCTTATCAAATTTGTCATATAACGGTGATGGGGTTTGACGAGTATTCCATGACCTCCACTCAGTTGGGACTATGCGATAAAAGGATTGTATTGTACGGTAACTGCACCTTGAGGTTCAGTCCAATATTCACTTCTGACTGGATTGCCACATATGCTGCTAGGCGTCACTGGTGGATTGTGGGACCAATAAGAATAATTATAGGCGAATAAATTATTATACAGGAAGATCAAAAGTGTTTGATCCATCAAAAGGAGTTTGATGATGATGTCGATGGGGATCGCATCATATCTCACTACCAGACAGAATTGAAACCTATTAGGTCACACACATAAGGTAGCCGCGCATGATCGATTCAAGGGAGATGATAAAGAAGTTTATAGAATGGATTACTTATAATCACAATACTAAAGTTTACTAATTTATTAGTAAAAGGACTAATTTGCAATTATTGTAAATTAGAGGTATTAAGTGCAAAAGTTGCATGGTGTATTTACTAATCGTTAGTAAATATTGGAGGACTTATGTGTAAATGTTACACACGTAGGATAATGGATAATCCAATCGGATTAGGATTCGATTTAATTAGTTACTAGATTTTATCTTGAGATTTAATTTAAAAGATCTTTCTTTGTAACTAATTATAAGATTTAATTAGTTACTATATTTTAGGAGATCTTTCTTTGTAACTAATTATAAGATCTAATTAGTTACTAGATTTTTTCTTGAGATTTAATTTAAAAGATCTTTCTTTGTAACTAATTAAAGAATTAATTAGTTACTATTTTTAGGAGATCTTTCTTTGTAACTAATTATTAGATTTGATTAGTTATTTGTTATAGCCGGCCAACTTCCTATTATAAGAATAGGTAGTACGTATGTGATACGTAACAATTTTTTGAGTAAGAAAAAGTGGAAAGTAATTAAGTTGGTCACGGAACGTGAGAAAACCCTAGCCGCCTATCCTCTCCCTCTTCCTAAAGTCCGCCATAATTAATCGTTCTCGATCTTCGGAAGATTGCTAGCACAATTAGAAGATTGATTCATCCTCCTTACATCGACGCAAGAATTAATTCGTGATCGGATCGCGAATCAAGGCGATCGATTTTCGATCAAGGGCGTGATTCCGTGTGGACACAAGTAGAGGCCGGGTGAGTGCGCGGCTATCAAGGACGAACAATTTTTACCAACGATTGTCGGCTTCGCGGTGATCTCGACCCGCGCAAGGTAAAAATTAAATCTTATTGATGAGATCAATTAGATTACCTTTTTACGATCTAAAACAAAACATGAGGTGATCTTGGTTTAAGAAAATTTTAATTGCGTTTTTTTCTTCCGCTGCGCATATCCGTATTTTTCTTACACCGGCCCCGCGCGGCGCATGCCGCGGCCGCGCGGGCCCAAGCCCCGCGCAGTGTGTGCCGCGGTGCGTGGGCCCCAGCCCCGCGGGCGCGTGCCTCGGCCGCACGGGCGCCAGCCCGCACGGCGCACGCCGCAGCCGAGCGGCTCCAGCCCGCGCGCCGCATGCTGCGCGGCCGTGCGGGCTCCAGACCCGTGCGGCACGCGGGCGCCGCGTGCGGTGCAGCGCGCGGGCGCCTGCCCCGCGCGGCGCTGCACGCGGTGTGGCGGCGGCCGTGTAGGCTCCTGCCCGCGCGGCGCATGCGACGCGCCGCGCAGGCTCCAGCCCCGCGCGGCATGCGCGTGCGCCGCGTGGGTGCAGCGCGCGGGCGCCTGCCTCGCGCGGCACCGCACGCGGTGCGCGGCGGCGGCTCCCTAGGGCTTCGCGGCGGCGGCGGCGGTAAGGGTAACAAGAATGCCAAAACCAAAACGACGACAACACCTCGAAACTAAAACCGAAAGGAACATCGCTTACCGCGATTCGTCGGAGAAGGCGATCCGTTCACGCTCCCAGCTCCGGCACGTTCGTCGGGGATGATCGGGTCCCTCCGCTTTTTCTTTCTTTCTTCCTTTCCTCTTCCGGTTAGGTTTTCGCTTTTCCTCTTTCTTTTCTTTTCTCTCTGCTAGGGTTTCTTTTCCCTTTTTCTTTTTTTTCTTTCTCGGCTAGGGGTTCTTTCAGAAAAGGTGATTTTCTTCTTTCTCAGTACGTACCATAGAAATCCATCGGGTATTTAATACCTAATTAATTATTTATTTATTTATTCCTTAGAGATAATTCCTTATCTCCTCGAAAAGCGTGCACGATCTCTTGCACGGATTCCGATGCACACCTCGGTTACCACGATCCTATCAACCCCTTTCTGGGGGATCCGTAAGTCGGAATTCGGATCCGTCGCACTGCCGTTCACCGTTTTTCGATCTCTATCATAGAAAAATATCCGCACCTCAAGATTATCAACTTAAGTAAACCCATTAATTCAGTTTTCCATAACTTAAATTTTATTAGCGGAGGGTAAACGTTACACGAAAGTTGTGATATTACAAGCAGATCGAGGTAAGAGGATAGCGGACTAGTCAGAGTGTCCCCCCGACAGTTGCTAGCTGGACTTTTGGTGTACCCCTATCTTCTCAGACAGTTTCATTGTATTTACTTTGGGTCTGGCTTTAGCCAGCTAATTGTATATTGTGGTGAGCTGGGAGAGTACTTGTATTTATTTACAGTCGTTCTTTACTTTATTTCCAGCTTTGGTCTGAGATGTAGTAGTTTTTAGTTCAGCTCTGATTTTATGCTCTATTATTACTATCTCTTATATCTGAGCAGGTTACCGACGCTTCGTGTACGCTGGAATACCGTGTGCACAGCGGATCTGTAACGGGCCCGGTTTCTGGTTTACAACCCGGGGCGTGACAGATTAGGTGGTATCAGAGCTTAGGGATAGCCAGTTGGGACTAGGAAACCCAGGCTTTTGGCAGACCCTAGGATGATTGAGCGTGAGTGGCGTGATATTTTGCGAAAGTCATGATTTATTATTTGGACCTTCCAGTGAGGGAAGAGGATCGACATTTTTATTTCTGTTGAACAGTTATGTGGCTGCATACAACATAAAGTTACAGAAATAGGGGGATGTCTTTGACTTTCGCTAGATTGGGT